>VJOZ01037331.1:276-12302 GCA_009801055.1 Stichopus horrens | reverse complement strand
CCCACCCTGCTATATTCTTCTATAACTTTTCAACTTCACACATGTATGGAATACAAAGCAAATTTGAAGAAACTACAAATTAAAACGGGAATCAACTTGCCAATAATCTGACTTTCAGAGAGAAACTGTTTTGTATGAATGAAAAAAAGAAAAGTCTTATATGCAACGTACTTATCGGTAGAGTGTTTCGATATCCTTGACAACATTAGTGGATTTACTTCAAATATGGAAATTATCAAGTATTAAGAAGGAAGTATTCCTTTAAGTTATATTTCTTTTGCATAATCGTCACGCTTTGTTTGCTACCGGTGTGTCAGCTGGGTCTCTGGACAACTATCTGGGACCGTTCCCCTCGGTTAGGACCTTGGGCTAATGTTAAAATTGTTTCGGAAGCTGGGTGTATATGCTTTTACTATTTTCGCTTTGTTGTTGTTGTTGCATAAACCTGTTTATTCAGTCAGACATTCGTATTAAGTGCTTCGGCCTCGCTCTCTACATTTATTGACATATATATAGCCTACAGCTGCTGTTATAGACGTCATAAAACCCTCTGACAAGTGATCCAGAGACCTGTTTTAACGGGATTCCTAAAAATAATAAAGAAAAGGCAAAGTTATATTTTGTTTATGTGCATATATGCAAGAGTGTGATTCCTCTCCCCAACTTCACTAAAAAAAAAGTTTTGTACCTGAAAAGGAAGGCAAATAATTGCAACTGTATTTAAGTAGTGTACAATATCAAGACCGTTGTCAGAAATAACTTGACTCCAGAACCAGCGGTAACAGGCTTCAACAAACATACTCAGTGAGTTGATGACGATGTTGACTGTCTAACGTTACCCACCAACTGCGGGTGAGCTACCGTTATTATAGGTGAAAGCTTTTTAACTGTGACGTCATAATCAAGCGCCGCAGAGTTAGGAATGCGCAGTGTCATTTGTAGATGACGGTGGCAGACCGACGGAAGTGGGTGAGAAAAAGAAAAGATAGACAGCAATTAACTCTAAATGACTGTAGCCTACTTACGGATGTTTGACTCGGATAATAGGTACCATATACGTCAAAATACCCTTGTTGATAAAAGTGACATTTACCAGACTCCACAGATGCATACATGGATACCGGAAGATAGGCTATATTGCTTTTATGGTGGCTTCACTTGAATCAAAACTGCATAGCCTAACTCATGCAGGGTTCGAAATACGAATCACCCGTCACGGATTGACCGCTTTTCGTAAAATGTTTTTTGAGGAGGCCCGGTTGACTGTGCATGATGTCTTCATCGTGTCTCAGCATTTAGAATAAAACCATGGCGGCTCTCTGGTCACTTTCACAGAAGATGCAGACCTATGGATAGTTGCCAGTCACTCAACCTTATCTGACATTACAGAAAACAAAAAATAATGTGGGAACTTAGGTACGAAGGGTACTAAGTTCTCATTCCCACATTCTCAAAACAAAACTGTTGTACAAGGGGCATATCCACTTCAGGTGGACTCCTGCTTTTCGCATTTCGCACTGAAATATAGAACTATTCCACTTCTGGGAGGCAAGTGGAAGAGGAGGGGTCTCAAAAACTGAAAGGTGTCAATTTTGTAGCCCTAAATTATGTACATTATTGGTGGTCATTCAAGTGTCGATTTCCATCATTTTATCATTACAAGTCTGGTTGGTGACTGGAACTAAAAGGGCCGTCCATTTTGTAATTTAACGTACCCTGCCGTCCTCAGAATACATGATATAACGGTGACTGAATTTGCTATCACTAAGACGGTGACACAGAATGTTAGCCCCAATCAATGCATCGTTTATAAAAGAACGTTACTGGGTTCTCCAATCACAACAATGCTTCATTAAAGGACATGTTTGTGTTGATATGGCAGGATACGTATCCTACTGAATATACCGTGTAGAAGGTAACACTAGGCTACACTAGCATTCTGTGACACCATCACACTCTTATAACCTATTGCATATTACGTAAGTATTGGTGTATGAATGACCACGACAGTCTTCCCCTGTGACAGATTCATTTCTAACCTTCCAAACAGGTTTTGGTATGTACGTGTTCCAACTTACAGTATAGCAGTGGCATTACGAATGTACCCAGAGCTGGTGAAATGAGTCATACACGTCCATTGTGTTAGCTAGGTTAGTTTCTTCTTATCAGTGTAACTTTTACCTACGTAATTCATATTTCTACTATTTCTGTCCTTCCACACACTTGTCATGTAGGTATCAAACTCTTCATTGCAGCCTCAGCTATCACACAGATGCATATCGTTGCACCTCGCAATTTCACGCCATCTATATTTCATAATATTGTATCCCAGAAGGGGCATCCTTCTGAGCTGACCCCAAACATATAGCGTGTTCGGAATGGTTAAACGTTCTCTGGGAAGCATCCGCGGTTATGTCACTTTAATATATGTGAACAACCATAACAGAGACATTAATTAAGACGAATCAAATGAAACGAAAGTAATTTGCGGGTAGAGGCTCTAAGTGTTTCCTTCTAATCATGATGAATAAAGTTACAGAGATACCGAAGCACGGCGCATCAGCTAAAGAGTGTGGAATGTGAACAATGTAATTGTAACTCGGGTCTCTCAAAAGTCATTCTCTACAAAAGTGTGTATATTTGTATAACAAAATTACTGTCTAAACACATATGTGTATTTATTTTTAACTAGGTGATAAACTAGTTCAAGAATCAACGTGTTCGGATCAAAGTCATTACGTATAACCTCGATGGCAGTAACTTACAGGCCCTTCAATCGCAACGAACCTAGTTTCCATAATTTTTGTTCTATTATATGAGAAAGAACATACTGTTTATGATATACACCAAATCTTGTTAAGCATGCAGGAATATGAAAAGGAAGAAATGGATACAGTATTTTGTTGGCATTAACACAGTACACGTTTGTAAATTAGGCCTGCCCCATCATGCAGAGAGAGTACTATTTAGTAGAACTGCAGGTGGTGCTGTTGTTAAGTCTTATCAAGTCACAGTCAGGAAGACACTTCTGCTTTCCTCGTGGGGTGCGTATTATGAGACCCACTTAACTAGTACCGTATACACGTCAGCAATACTTAAAAGATATCTGGGTTAAGTGGGTAAAATCGAGGAGATATGGCATAAATTCAAACTATTTAACTGTGATCGTAAGTTGTTTTTTTTACTTTGGTTTTCCATGTACTATGAACAATCGCACCGCTATACACGGTCAGTATATATGTAATCAGTATGTGGAAGCTTTATCAACCTCTACAGACCACGTTCTATTTTGTTCACAGTTGGGTCCAACGGCTGGTTCGAACATCGGTGGGGGTGATTTAAGAACATGATGGGACAAAGTTCGTGAAATAATTTGGTCAACTATATCGTGCTCGACCATGTAAATGTTTACATTGTGATATATATTCAGGCGGAAGAAAGATTAACTTTAAAGAAAGCATTTCACTTTTTGTCTTCAACGATAACATGCGGTGGACTTCTGTCGCTCCATTCGGTAAGCAACTTGAAGGCCGTAACTTTCTGCACAATTGGACAACATCTACATGCAGGACGGGGTTCATGTATATGTATGTATTTCATAAAAACTTGACACCCTGACGTTGGTACTGAAGAATTGTCCGGGTACAGGGTTTCGGCCAGATGGAACAAATGTAAAGGGGCACTTATCGTATCTTTATGAAATGAAGAAAATAAATGATACAACCTAATGAGTCATGATGCGGGAATATTCTGCAAGATTTCATTCTTAAGTCAGAGACTCAGGTCATCTTCAGAAGATATAAAGAGTGAATGGAATATTCGATTTGTCTACAGTAGTCTACAGTTTGCGTAATCCATTCATGGTAATTTATTCACCAAAAGGATTCCTGGCTAGTCTGTGTGCAATTGTTATTGCGTACGATTTGACCCCCACCCTTGCCCCCACCATGTCCCACAAATGGTAGATCACGCATGACGCAAATGACGAATGGATCTATCACCATGCTCCTCCATGACACGGCACAATCATGATTGGCTGTGTCATGGTCCATATAGCCTTCGTATATGTAACGCAGTCTTGAAGTGCCAGTGCAATGTCATGAGTGCGAGTACAACGACTGTGTCTGTGTTGTGAGTACGAGCAGCCAAANNATGGAAAATCTTGCACCATTTTGCATCTAGAACAAAAGTATTATAAAGGGGAGGGGGACACCCTTATCTGAATCTTAATCTGATTTTAGATTATTATTATCATTATTATTTTTCATCGTTCTTTTTACGAAATGATTTATCTGAGTCCCTGGTTTCAGCGTCCCTCATCAACAATGACCAGAAGAAATGGAAGACCAAACTTAACTGAGCAAATCGAGAGCAGAATTCACTGCTGTTATCTACTTCGGATGTAGGTTTTGGCCCTTCTGAAGAGGATCTGTACAAGTTCCCGTTTGGTTCTATCATGGAGGCCCAATTTAGAAGGAGATACATTGGCAACGTTGATAAAATGCCACAGCAAATGAAAGTCCCATAACCGTTTGAAACATTTGCGTATGGTAGAAGCTCTATACCTTATTGTTATACACCAGTCTATTTTGATTCCGAAAAACACTATACCAGTCATGTCGATCTGTGAGGCTGTTAAGTTCTGACCATGAAAGCAAAATTCCGGATCAATACATTCTTCTAATGAACCTTTTGATCCACAGGGTGCCGCAGTTGGGAATAAAGGTTTTACTTGGATACCAACCCAAAATAAGATAACACAAAAATTAAAGGGTGCTCTGAGTCGTGCTTCACCCTCTATGGAACGAAAATCTTTAATGAAATGCATATTTCATTGACAATTGAAAGGATCATTAAAGAGTAATTTTCCACTGCAGACATTCCAAACGCAAAGCCAACGTCTTACTCCTAACTCAAGATATTGCCGATCAAACAAAAGACTTCACTGATCAGGAAAGATTTCCAGTCGCCTCAAGTTATTCCAGCTATTTCAAGTTATTTCAAGTTATTTCAAGTTATGGCAACGAGTCTTTGTTTTCTTAAAAACTGAGGCTTTCACTCAACCTTGAAATTTGACACTCGAGAAAATGTAGATTGGCTATGTTGTATAGATTCACCTTTAAATGTTGTATAATTTAAGGTCACATCTTTTCATGTATTGTAATTTTTTTTTTTTTAGAACATTGAACATCATGAAGAAATACAAAGGATATTCAAGTATAGTTGTCACTAGGTGACATCACAAATTTCGTAAAATGCAATGTACCAAGTTATAACTTTCGAACTCAGATATAGTCTTACCGTTAAAGAAAGAAAAATATTCATAATTTTTATGAAATATCAAATTTTCTTCAGTGACCAATCCCTTTAAGAAATTTTTTATAGTAGGTGTAGGATTAGCATAAATGGGGTTTTCTGATGCATCTCCTAAATTGCACTTCCCTGGTTCTACCCTGGTATGCAGTTCTTCGTCTGTGCATATTACCTTGTTCTTATGCAGAGAGCTGTTCAATAACAGTTTCCAGCATAAAAAGATGTAAGTACGCTACAGTAGCGTTCCCTATAATGAAGAAACAATACGCTACCGAATCGATAAAGTGCGCCCCCTTTTCGTTATCTACCCATCTTACCTGATGTTCTTTTCGTTAATTCTCTCTGTTATCGTCAAGTTTTCCTTTCTATATGTGTTTGTTCCCCTAAGGGGTAAATGCAACTGATTAACACCATAAGAAAATTTGGAAAACAAAGAACACGAATTTTACACTCGCAAGTTAGATTTACTGTTAATTTATTTGATACTGCATAAGGAAAATGTATACCTTCCTTTAGTTTGAATAATTCACCATTTTTTTTTTACACACTTTCATATTTTTAAACTGCACAAAGTGACGTATTTATGGATCATAAATATACGTCTTGTCAGACAACGTGGTAATGGAAACGTATCTTTTGACAGATTCTAAAAAAAAAAGATCAACGTGTACACTTCACTATTATCTTTGAACCACACTGTTGATCGANNGAGTATCATTTGAACCACACTGTTGATCGACGTAAGCACCGAGCCTTGTTGAGTAGAAACAAATGAAAAAAGCTTCACCAAACATTTGAAGTTTTGTGTTTCATGTCTTATTAGATTGCTATTGTAATCGCTTTAAGAGGGTAAATTTCACTGCTTCACACAGAACAGATAAGAATCTCTCTTTTCATCTAATTATGTACAAATATGTTATTTTTATTCTTTGACAGAAACCAGCGAATACCTGATTGTAATGTAAAAATTCTTTCTTTAAGATATTGTGCATGATTTGATGATCGGAGGTGGACAACACCACTTCACTAAGTACGGACTGACTTGAACATATTTTTTTCAGAAAAAAAGAAGAAGGAAAAAAGCATTGCATATGAGATAAAATAATCTAATTATTTAACCTGTTGGCCTATACATATAGGGCAGCATGCTACTTCGAACATACACCAAAGTTAAAACAATTTTAAATACGTTGTTGTAAGTATTACATTCCTTATAATTACCTCGGCTATATGAAATGTATTAATCAAGTATTTGTGATCCTCAGCACATGATTTATTGAACAATCGGATAATCGTGCGGATTGGTAGGTCGACGGAAACTGTCAGGAAGTATTCACCCCTCTCGACAACCCCATACCCTAATCCCTCAATCCGCCCAACACCCNNTCCAGCCCTCCCTCGACTTACCGCCAAGATTATTAGTTATGGTAATACAGGATACTGGCATGACGAACAATGAAATCATTAATTCAGGTCAAAAGCATACTTCGGAACATGTAATGGACACTGCCAACCCGACGACTGTTTTTTTACAGTCGCCACCAATTGTAATCATATAAAGGCATCTAACGTATGTCTCATATAACTCAGAGAGAATTTTGTCGCCGAAACACTCTTGTTCGAACTTAATACTAATTTCAAATACACAAGCCAGCATAAAAGAACTTGTGGAAAATAGATAAAATAATATGCTGACGTTTAATCAAGATGCCGCTTTTCTGCAACAAAAATTAGTCTCTTAAAAGTTATGGAAATTTTACTGAAGGCATGGTCGATCTAAAGAGTTACGAAAATTTTGAAGTTATCGAAAATTATGCAAAGAGTAAATATTGAAAGAATTATTTGTTTTGCGACCATGTTTGTCATCGGATACTAGATTTGTTTTTCACATTTTTGTTACTAAAAGTATTTATTTACTGAAAATAGAACAAACCTTATAGGTCGACTTTATTTTGGGACAATTTGTCTTTTGTACCAATTTCTTAAAATGTTTAAATTGATAATCAAACAGTAAAAGTCATTGTCAGTAGTTTGTCAATGTTTCTCAAATTAGTTAATGAATAATTCTTCTTTTGTCTTTAAACCGTAAGGAAAATTGATCAACTCAACTTAAAATAAAGAGTAATATATTAAATTTGCATTTACTCCGTAGTTTATCTTGAATAACGGTGTATAGAAAGTAAAAGCGATCAATTCACTGCATGGACATCCACTTAAATAAATACAAGTGACTGGATTGCTTAGTCTAATATGCACCCCCCTCCCCCTTGAAGCATCAGCCCTTGCAAGAGTAACGTAAAAACATGCAATCAAGTTGTCTAAAATGAACATATTTATAATTAATTCATAGATATTGTCTTACAAACAAATGACGTTCGATTTCTCGACTGTTGTACTGTTCTGCATGTTGGAATAATTTTTGAAAAAAAAAAGATGTTTGATTGATACGTTATCGGTTTGTCATTGGTGGTTTTATTCTTTCTAAATGAGTATTCAATTTGAATAATTGATACATCAAACTGACCTACATGACACTGCATGTTTCCCGGGTTACAATACCCACTGCGGTACGTAATGTAATTCTAAATTTAATCGTAGGATGTTATTTTCATATAGGATACTTGCCCTCGTAGTACCGCAAACTTCTTGAAGGGAAAAAAAGGGGGGGGGGGTGGTAAAACAATATTTAGTCCTCTGTTTCTTATATATTTTTCATTAATACAATAGCCTATGTAACCCTCCGCTTATGTTACAATAAAGGGTGTACATTCAAAGCTAGTGCTTAGCTGTTGGAATGACGTCATAGGTGACATCACAGCAAATTGGATATGATGTTCTCGCTCTAACGTCAATCAACAGCTTTTTGATCTCCTTTGAGGTGAATGTTGAAACCGTTCATCGATATCAATACTGCTATCTTTAACATGTTGATCAACAACGACGTTGTTGATACGATCGACGTGATCAAGAAGTGTCTCTCTGTCTGAATTTACTGGTTCAGATTCGTTCTCGCGAGAAGACCTCATGTCTTCTTCGACTATTATTTCCTCAGAATCGGACGCGTCGCTCTCTGATACACCTGTATCATTTCCCGCGGTCTCTTCCATTTTGAATCCAGCCTCCCTGAGCTCGAGTTGCCTACGGGTGTCCTCCGTTGCTACCAGAGGAGGGGGAAGATTGGAATCCAGCGCACATTTTTGAGATAGCTGCAACTTCTCCAACTTCATCCTCATGTGTTGCTTCTCGTTTGGTCCAGCTTTTCTCTTGACCGCCCCTAAGCTCCGTATCTCGGCGTCAGATGGATCCTTCGTAGATAAGTCCGCCTTGAGTTCGTCGATATCGCGTTTCAGTTTCGCGCGGCGATTCTGAAACCACGTGATGACTTGTGCATTGGTCAACCCGAGGGTAGAGGCTAGCTCATCCCGGTCGGCAGGGGTGAGGTACTTTTGGTACAGAAATCGTCTCTCGAGTTCGAAAATCTGGTGGTTGGTAAATGCCGTTCTCGACTTTCTCTTCTTCCTTGGAGCTTGTCGGCTGAGGAGATGTAAAGAATCTCTCTTACCCCCGGACGCTGCAGCTGAAACATAAAAGAAGAAAAGAAAAAGAGAGAAAAAAAATGTCAAAGGCAAAGTGATGGTGTTTATTATTTTGTCTCAAGAAAGAGGGCATGTCTAGTTCAATTAGAAGTTCAATCTAATCATGAGAAGTGTTGATATTTTGCTAACGTAAGCAACGTGGTATATGGTTTGGTGTCCGCCCACTCATGGCCTATTCTAAGCCCGCTGAGTGATGGAGGACAACGGTATTTCAGCGATTGCAAGGCAATAAAATACGACCTTCTGTTGTAATATCAGTAAATACTACCATCATGCATCGATGACATATTAATTATTTATGACGGAAGTAGTTAATGTTTCAACTGAGGGTGTCACGTGACAGAAAATATATCGGTGAGGAGAATCACCATCTTAAATGTAGACCGGTAACCGCAAGCGGTTAACCGACGAGTTCAAGGATCAATTGTGATCAGCCGAACGGATCTCGAAATTATTAACGTTTCCTTCGTCACTTATTTTACAGATATCCATGTCAGAGACTGGAGCAATTACAATAACAAGTGATACGTGCTTACTTTCCTACGCCATCCCGCTCATGCGCACTGAGCCGTTGCTAGACTCGTCGCTCTGGATGGATGGCGGCAGTTTGATCAATCGCTCATTCACAGTATATCCCACCAGACAGTATCAAAATGGAATACAGGAAACGGGATTTATTGATACACGTGCTACCAACAGACTGAATAGGAACTAAGGTGTCATAACTTATGATTTTATTTTACTCTATCGGTTCATAAAATCAAGTTTCCGTTATTTTTTTCAACCTTAATACGAAAGAAAAACTCTTTGGAGATAATCTAACGTCACAAGACATCCTCGTTCGCTGTAATGGAATCAAAACACAATTACTAAGATCATCTCTCATTAGTAACAAAGAAAGTCGCAACCAGTCTGAACCGAAGATGGTCGCTAAATTATCATGGACACACATGTAACTTATTACACCAGTTCCTGTGTACGCCATTACCGCGGTGGATCCGAATGTTAACACCAATCAATTCATCGTATATAAAAGATGGTTTCAGGGTTGGCCAATCACAGGGATGCTTCAATAATGAACGTCATTCTCGTAATCTGACAGATTAAGAAACTTTCCTGTCGAATTTAACGTATTGAAGGTAACTATGACCTGTACGTATTATTCTGTGCCCTGACGCTGTTCTCTGCACTCACACTTTTCTGTGCAGGCTTCCTCCAACTGGGCCATACACTTCAAAAGAAATCAAAATCATCTACATAGATAATGGCCAAACTGACAGCCAAAATTTCAGCAAAAGGAATGTTCTCGTGTAGTTGGCACAAAAAACCGTTTTTTTTTTCCCTTCTCAGATTTATCCTAAAGAGTGCGTCCCACTCAGACGCTATGGGACTATAGGACAAATGTTCACATTTCTCCTGTTTAATAAATGTTTTTTGTCTGACTTTAAGAATGTTTTACTCATACTCTGTGTGAACCTGAAAAATTGTGGTCAGTCGTTTGAAGAAATGTTCTACATAATAAGTATTTTGTGAAATCTCTCCTTTTTTGTTATCAAAATGTATGTCACCCTTTGGAATCATGTGACTGACATGTGACACATCCCGTTTACCAAGGGATACGACATTAAGATCAAGAAGCCCCCCCTCCCTATTTAGAGGCAATAAGTAATTACAATGGACGGAAGAATAACATTGGATTCATCACGCAACCATTAAAGCTGGAATGTGAGTTATACTGGCAGTCATCTGGTGATCTGCAATTGTTCTTCGTCTGTGTTTCGGGAGAGAAAGTAGGGGAAAAGATTACCCTACACAAAATCTGAAAGAGAACTATGCATTTATCTTACAGATATATGAATATTAAAATTTGTTGTACATTTTTGTTGGCCCTACAAAATTCAAACTCTCTAAGAAAGCATAGCAGTCAATCACCGTTACTTGAAAACAAACAGATCAGTGGGGATGGGTGTGAATGTTCCTGTCTGCAAATCTGGAGTTTAGACAATGTTTTTTGTAGTGACTATGAAAGATTGAATTTGATTTTCACTGAGAAAATATCAACCTATATTCTAACTTTACATCATGGAAATCTGATGCCCTTTCCCAGTGAAACGCGTAGAAATAAAAGTACAGTACTGAAGAGAATGTTGTCGAGGGACAAACAATTGGTACGACAAAAGTGTACAATACATATTGACTTGTAAACGAGACACAATATCAAACTGAATCGAAGTTGAGGTTGTAATATTACGTAACGACCTCGAGGGAATTATCAACATAGGGGAAAAGATACTGAGTGGAAGAAAAAAATCACCACAAGTTTGAGCAGTGATAAGGAAAGTAAGGAAATGTAAATTCAATGTCATAGTTGACTGCCGCTCTGTAGATATAAAGACACATAAAACAAATAAAAACAACGGAAACGCCCTCACTTGCTAAACTTCAGTAGCAAACACGTGGAAAATTAAGTCAAGTTAGCACTCTTTCTCATTTCAATTTCTGTGTTGGAAATTTACATCTCTGCATGACTCTTACTTATGAGCGCCGCTTCCTCTTTGTAATGTTAAGCTGTTCACGACCTGTGTGAATGGGACTCAAACACTAAGGTCAGCGATCATGCTATAATTAGCGCATAAGTTCACTTGTCTCATGTCAAATTAACCTGCTTCTCAGCTTAAAATTAACGGGAGGTAAATTTTTCACACGCCGTTTTGGGGATCATGCTCTTCCGCCGTTATTACGTAAAGGAAGTCGTTCATTCATTGAAGATGAAGGAGAAATGAAAAGTATGAAGCAGTTTTGATAGGGTACCAACGTGAGGTCAACTTTAAAAAAGGCAAGGTAATTGTTAGACAAAAATAAGAAAAACTTCACTGAAAATTCTGCGTAGTCTTTCTCTGTTACAAGGTCTGGATGAACTCCATTCTTGTTATGAATATTTAAAAGTCGTAATTAAGGACTGATTCTTCTAGAGTTTTGCGTATGTGCTAGTGTTTGGTATAGACATGTGTATAATAGGGACGCTACGACATCAGGACTGATCAGCTATTAATAAATCAGTTGTTACCGTTACTCATGAATAAACATCACATCAGTGATTTGTTGAATTTGAAACAG
>VJOZ01037308.1:0-11406 GCA_009801055.1 Stichopus horrens | reverse complement strand
AAAATATTCCAAAGCTGGCCAAGAAAAGCTGACTCAAATTCGAGGTGACTCAAAATAATTAAAATTATTTTAAAAAAGTGGTTTAATAATGCTTAATCACCACTTGCAGACATTTTTTTAATGAATTTACAACAATTTGGAGTTGTTAACGTGACAGTTTTCGGGTATGCTTACATCGGAAACTGCTCCTCTACACAAATAAAGGCCATATGATTTGTAGAGTACTATAACTGATAATCCGGGAGATTGTTGAGATTTCACTTGTTAACATTCGAGTAAAAAAGGTTTGATTTCATCAATCGAAAGGGGGTGGAATGTAACATAGGAATGAACATTCTTAAGTTTTGAAAATGGTGCGTTTGGGGGTGTGGGGAGGGTTGATAACCCCCACCTCCTTGAGTGCATACAGGAAAATAGCCCAGACTGAGTAATTTCATGGTCCTTAGTGCAGATCTGGTGTTCTTAAGTGCAGAAAATGGTGCAAAAGGCACCTGAAAACACCTCAATCTGCGTGATTTTTACATTTAAATCGAATACATACCGAATACATCGATGAAACTTTCAAAGTACATTCTTTGCATGCCAAATATAACAGATCAGCAAATTCTTAAGTGTCCAAATTGGTGCAAAAGACACTTAAGAACACCCGAAAGAGTTCGCTGTTTGAGTCACATTTAACGCACATATTGAGCACATTGCTGAAACCTAGCAAGTGCATTCATTGCATGCCCCTGATAACAGATCAGCAATTAATAAGTTTGAAATTTGTCCAAAGGCACAAAAACACCCGAAAGTGGGCGCTGTTTGGGGAACAGTTAAAGCACGTACTTATAGTACATGTAGTAGGCCTGAGATGTGATATTTGTACACTGCGTCAAACAAAATACATCAGGTATTCCAAGTGTTTAAACTCCATTCACGGACAATAGTCTATTCTCAATCACTGTGTACAGATTTAACAATTAATTGTTCACTACCTCATTACCCCATATGCGAATCACCAGGAGAGGTGCAGGGTGCGTACCCCACCTCCCACCCTTTCCATAACAAAGTCCCCTTTTTCCCTCATTCCGAGCACATGATCAGCAGATTCAATTTTCTATTTTTTTTTTAAGTTATATTTCTAACTACTCTAAAAAAAATGCAAAGAATTTACATTGTTAAGGGATCAAACAGTCCTGCAAAATCGAACGCTACTTTCCGTTAATCGTGAGAGTATGCCACCATTATGCTTTTAACCTGTTTGCCATCTGAACGTAACTCACATTACACACGGGGTCTCCTTAATGAATAATAAAGCGGGACGATAAAGATACGTCCAGCAGTGCCACGGTCCATATTTTATAAGTGCTAAAAAATACAGAGAGAGAGAGAGAGAGGTGGAGGTGGGTGGAGAGAGAGAGATGTGGAAAGAGAAAGGTGTCGGGAGAGAATGCATGTTTAGTGAGACCTGTATCGGAGAATCCTTCTTCTGACTACAAGTGTCTAACTTATATAGGCCTATAGCATACACTGGTAGGCCTACTTTGGTTTCGGCATTTTGTCAGAATACTGTTAAGACTGTCACACGGCGATGATCGTGCTTTGTGTGCTTACCACATTTGAAATAATATTCTTTCGTTGTGGCTATTCACACGGAAATTTTCATATTCTTTTGGAAGTTCAATAAATTATGACGTCACGTTGTCAAAATCTTGTATAGACTTTTGTTATCTATCTTGTCTTACCAATCAATGTCAAGCCTATTCACACGGAAATGTTCGTACGAATAAGGATACTTGAAAGCACTATTTACACGGAAAGTTTTACACGGACAACTCCCAGATAGAAATGTTGCTTTACTCCATGTGGACTAACTTACATGTTACTATATGGTCAAAATTGAAAAAAAANNGTAAGGACTGTGAAGTGCGGGTGATTTACCGTGGGTACATGCATTTACAAAATTATGAATGCGAATTAGTATTGACATGCACACGTACACCGTACGTGAGAGAGACACGGGCCTGTACAAACTAACATAGCATACAAACGCAGCGAGCGCCCCAAAATTGGTTTCGGTCGTGTGAATTGTGACTACAGGTACCGCTTATTTACACGAAAATTTCCGTGTGAATAGCCACAACGTTAACTACTGTATTACCACCTTTCTACCAAATAGGGCCTAGCTACTCTGTGCTGAGAAAGTTTTGCATGTCATTCGCGGTTGTTTCCGCCCATGACAACCTTTTTTGGGAGCAGAAACTACCGGGGAATAAAAAGAAGAAAAAGCGCTCATGTTGTCGACCGCCGGCGTCAGTCCATTAAGAATAGTGTGCATATTAAACCAGAAACCGTCCTCGGGCCAGTGGCATATAGCCTAGGCCCCCTTCCGATGTGTCGCTATTGACGCTTTCAATTGGTGAAATAAACATTCCTATACCGTCATTCACTACAAATATCATAAACAGCACATTTCTTATAATCAGTCCATCCTATAATATAACAAACTAACCATCCTGCCACGAAAGAATAGAAATTTTATGTCATCATTACAATACAATCTAATTAGGTATGGTAACGTCAGCGAAGTCCAGACCACGGCTCCCTACGATATTTGCTGAAATCCAAATGTTAGAGCAAACTTTGACTTTTTTTACTTGACCACCGACTAATATATCCATTACATTTTGTCATCATTTGTATCAGTAATTGTTCAAATCTTTTCAAGGTTCCCTTAAAATGCAATGGCTTCCAAATATTTTTTTTGGGGGTGGGGGATGTACGGCAATAGAAACTGTTGGCAGGATAAAATCGAGGCTGAAGTGGGCTTAGCGAGTGAGATTCAGGGACAAAGCCCCTGTGAGGCTTAAACTGTTGCAAAGGGCATTATTAAATGCAAATATTCCAAACGATTTTAATTATTTTGGCTATTCCTCTCCCTTAACTTGACAAGATGAGAATTTAGGATCTGTCATGGGGTACATGGGAAAAGTCCCAGTGGGGGTCCACGGGAAAGGCCCCCACAAGCGCCAAGGTTTTAGCATATCTCGGGGTTAAAAACTGTATCTCGGGATAGCATACTTCAAATACAAAAACTCACATCCCCTTGTGGGGTCCAGGGACAAAGTCTGTTGGGGGTCAAGGGAGTGAAGCCTCCATGTTTAAGCATATCTGTGGGTGAAAAAAATAAAGTCTCACGGACTTCCAAGAACAAAGTTAAATGCAAAATTAAGAATTGATACAGAGAATAGATATATACACATATTTGCAAGGTTACTTTAGCTGATGGGGGCGGGCAGGAAGGTTTTGACTCGGGGAATTTTACCCATGTCCCTACCCCCTTGGTGCCACCAACTGTTGAAAAGGAAACATGGGGGTACCAAACCCAGTTACGGTGAGCATTTGCAGCGTCTATCGGCTACACACGCTGAAATTGTGCCAGCTGGGAGTGTTTGTGTTTCGACACTCCTGAACGTTGTTTAAATTTGATTATGTGTGGGGTTGTGGGAGCATGCACCTCCCAGACGAGATGAAATATGAAGTTAGTGCTTCTTTTCTGAGATGCAACATGAACACTATTACAGTAGCAGGCAATAGTACACATTTTAATGTAAACGTCCACTGTGCCACTTGCATTAACAAAAATGCTTGTACAAAAATGACACAAAAAGTAAGGAAGTTTTTTGACACTTTGAAAGTCCAAACACACTGATAAATGTAGGTAGCATGGGGGAATTAGACCCAAGTTCTACCTTTGTCTGGCAACCTTACACTTTGTGTATCAAACTCTTGCATCCACACTTTACACAGAAATGCACTGAAAGTCCCAACTCTGGGGAATGACCCAGATTGTTCTAAGAAGGGGGGGGGGTTATTCTTAGCACAGTGATTACCAGGAATTTGGTCGCTTTTAAAACTTGGAGACATCCACACGTTCCGGTTGACAGGTGTCCATCCTAACCATTACCCCTGGTAGGAGGCAAAATAAGGAAGCATCCACAGATACACATTGCCACGAATGAAATGTTGTGATCATCATCAAAAGCAAAAATCAAAATCAACTTTAAAGTTATTTGAAATTTTGCATTTAAATGTCAACATTTATTTCATCCTTCACAGGTAAAACATATCATAAGAATGGATGTTACTATTTAAGTCATGATAAAACACCATTCACACCATTCACTATACGCCTTTACATTTATGAGCAACGTAACATTGAAAGAGAAAATGTGCGTGACCCATTCAAACCCAACTCTCGAACAAAACCATAAGGCAGAGCTAGAGAAGGCCTACTTTAACTGCCCCGTCACTTGGTTAATGTTGACTTGGTTCAACGATGAATGTAACAAACAACGTCCAGATTTCATGCTGGCACTAATTCCTCAAAGTTTTACCAGTCCTAGCCCAGCTTCAGTTATTGTTGAGGATATTCACTCAACAATTAACCCCCATGTTGATCTCCTCCGAGTTTTTACGTACTCAAGGAAATGCTACAATATATTCTTCCCTTCCCCCTCCCCTTCCATCTGAATGACATGCATTGTGTGTTATATTATCTTTTTACATTATAATACCCTTACCACAAATAAAGCCCTATAGTACTAAGACCAATAAAGATAGTCATTGCATCTTTGTCTCATGCAAAAAAGTCTCTGCCTTTATGTCCCCTCACTTTCTGAAAAATTACTTTACGGGGAATGCAGAATCATTCATGAGGTTCACATCCTGAATTAAAAAAAAAAAACAACAAATGTAACAATTACACTAACAGGAAGAAAATGCTTTTCAGTGAAAAATTTTGTTCTACAACATCATGTTATAAGACCATGTCCTTAGCTATACTGAAGTTGTGTTAGGATCAACAGTAAACCCTCACAGGAAACCTGTGACCATTACATAGAGAATACTAAAGTTTCTTTTGTGTATGTTATTTCCTGGCTCTTTATGCATCAATATTTAAAGGAAGTGACATTCTTGTCAATTTACCAATGGGCTTTGACATAAATTCTCTCTTTCATGATGAGTTAAAGCCAAACACTGCACCAAGAGTACTGAGACCAACACTAGGCAATGTAGATAAACGTGGGAGAACACAATTTGCATAACTATGAATATTCATGAAATGTATTTGAATGAAAAATTTCAAAAATTTTATCAAATCAAGCAGAGCTACTTATTTGTATGAATCATTAACCAAGTTTTTGATGATCATATTCTTTGATGATAAGGCACCGGCAATCATCTCTAGTTCCAAAGGTGACGACTAACTTTACTTGCCTTAAAATATTTCTGATCAATATGGACCCCATTTATATAAAAAAATTCTCCTAAACCAATACAGTGTCATCCACTTTAAGTTTTGGTTCAGGTATGGATGCAACTTTCCTCAATCGCTTGGTGCATTCTGTGAGGTTGCCGGCAGGAATGGATTCCAGCGAATCGATTGTGGCCTGAAGAAGACAGAAAGAAATCAGAGAGCGCTTACATGCTGTGAGAAGGAGAATTTTTCGTACAGCGATGAATAGTTTGGTTCTATATATTTTATGGAAAGATCGACTAATACATAAACTAGAAATTTATCAGGAACTTTACAGAAACAACACACTTAACTCATAATTCCTTTTAAAGGCTCATTGAGTTGCTTCATGTATCACATGATATTTTGTTACACAAGTTGAATATTGCCCATGTACTGATGATAAACGGAGATTCTGAATATACCTGGCACACAAGTGAAGCAACAATGACAGGGTAATTAACAATCAAAAATCATTTATTGCAATTCTGTGACCGTACACTTTTTTAAGTAACATATTAATCACTGGCAACTCTTATTCATAAAAACACTACAATTTCTCGCATTTTCAGTGATAGTAAAAATATATAGATGACCCATGAGGCTAATTAGAAGCATTGGTATGCAATGGCTTCCTTCAAACTTGCCACAAAATAACCATCTTCAACTCAACGAGCCCCTTTAACAGGTATGTGAAATATTGAAAGAATGATAAATTGACTCTGGACACAGTACCAACAGAGCAATCAGTATGTTGCATTCATGGTCTCAGAATGAAGTTCATACAAGGTTACACATGTCATCAAAACTGGCAAAGAAATAAGATCAAAACAGAAAGAAATGAGGAAAGATGCCACAATTTCTAACTTCAGGCAAAATAAGTAATTTCAAAATTACTTCATAGGCTAAAATGCATCAAGGCCACACCAATGTGGAGAATCACCGACTGGTTAAGGGCAATGTTGACAAATAACACAAATACAACAGACTGCTGATTGCTTTCCCTGTTTGTCACTCTCTCTGAATCTGGTCCGTAAGATGACATGATAAAAGTAAGTAAACGATACATGAATTTAGAGCAAATATGCAAATAAAAAGGGTGGCTTCCGACTTCAGATATATCGGCTAATTTCAACAGAATAATAACATGCAATATAGGCAATATCAGAGTGGCAAATTTACGGCGTTTATCATGTATCGTGAGTGACTTAAATTAAACGTTTCATCCTCTGACAGGGCACCGCCTCTTGTATGCTACATCTCACCGAGATGTACATATCGTTCCCTCACCTGCAACCTTTCTTCGCTGTCTTTCAACTTCAGCAGAGACACCAGAGCCCATTCGCTGTCCGCCTGCACAGCTGTGTTCTTGTCCTTGGTGTTGGAGACTAGCACCACCACAAAGGTGTTGATCAAGGACTGCGGGAGGACGGTGGTCTCTGTACCGAGGAAGTTCACCATCTGGGCACTGGCCATTTTGATCTCATTGGAGTTGTTGTTCAAACCCTGTCGAGGACGATACGATACTGAATAAGTGGTTCAGAAGAGACCCAAATAGGATTACAAATGGAACACAAATGTAAAGCATATTTTTCAAATTAAGTATGATTTTCATTTCTGAATCATATCACAGTTTGAGATTCAACAGAAACCATACTTACTGCAAGGGTGTTTGTTCTGTTTGGACTTAGATTATCAAAATTGATGAAAAATTTCCTACCTCTCTGCACCTAGCATTTCTATTACATATTCCTGTTGAACTGAAAGCATATTATGGTCCTCTGAATATTACATCATACATGCAGATCAAACCTTTCACGTGGTGTGAAGTGCACATAATGGCGAGCAGTTATATGCTTGTAGAGCATAATTATTATCATAGTCAACTGGAGTGAGGGAGGGGGGGAGCAAGGGAAGCACCTTTCTTTCTTTTTGCCTTCCTGAAGACTTTTTTGGGGTGATTTTTTTTTTTACAGGCTTCTTACAGTACATGCACGCAATCAGTCTAAGTGCATCGTTGACAGGTGGCTGGTCGAGTAAATGTTTGTTTTTATAGCATATATTTGGTATTAATTTACATGCAGTACATGTTGAATGTAAGATGAATACTTGCGCAGACTGAAGTTCTATTTTAGGAGGACACCTAAAAACGTGCCCTCATAAATGAGGTCCTTATATCATCACAGACTATAAGTCCCTACAGTGGTGCACTGGGTTATCCTCCTCCATACAAAAAATAAAGAAAAGACAAGACACTGATTGTGGATGAGGTGATAGGTTGTAAATTCCAAAAATGACAACACAAAACTCCACACAAAGCAAATACATTGGTGATACTGGTCTCTGGTCTATTTTCTTCCTTACCCTCCTTCTGCTACCAGGATACAACTGAGTGACAACAGAAACATAAACATTTCAGAAAGTGGGAACCACTGAACTCCTAATCTGAACTTATAATGACACTACTGCAAGTAACGGCTGCTATAGGATATGACCGATGAGACAGTGGACTGGTTGATCTGGTTGCTAGGGATGCTAAATTATGTAAATGAAACAGATATAGAAGAAGGAATTGTTTGAACACTTTAAAGGAGATAAAGGGAATGTAATCAAAGACAAGATACCCCCTACTGGCAATTTGGATATTTGGTGATGGCAGCAGACCAGATACTAATATCTGATCGTAACAATGTAATAAACTCAAAGAGACGGAAAGGACATGAGTTCTAAATCCCCTCATCCAGAGTGGTTTAATCCTGATTACCTTGATGATCGCTGTCGTCAGTCCCTGAGGAGGATCTTCACCTTCCAAGATGAAGTATTTTATTAGAAATCCAGCCGACCTGATACCAGCGATACAGACAGGAACCTGAAGAAATGAAACATGGAAGACAAAAGTACATAAATGTAGAAAATAAATTTACATAGAGCACATCTACTTCCTTGAATGAGAGAGAAAATAGTACTCTTAGCAAGCTGGTTAACAACTCAATAGCTTCAGGAAAATGCATTGATTGGGCTGATGTTTCTCTGCATCATTGACGGATCTCCTTCAGAGCTGTGTTCGCGCTAAGAAGTTGAACCTCGGAATGAAATTCCTCTCTAAGAAAAATTTTTGGGAGGGATTTTCAAAATCAAGGAGAAAGTTGTGGCTTGCTAGTTGCTAAAGATTCTGTTGCAATATATTGTGTGTATTTACGATTTCAGCTGTGGAAAAGTGTGCCGGATACTATGTACCAAATTTTACATCTCGTAGCCATTACTCAGTTAATACTAATAATGATGTTAATAATACTGATGTACTTACTCTGTCAAAGCTGGCATTCTTCAGTACCGTAGAAATGACATCCTCCCTCCATTCATCTGTCATGATGTTCTCTGCTGCGTATCTCAGTCCGACTGCTAGGGCCTGCGCTCTGCTATGTTGAACGATCCAGTCTGTACTGTTGGCTGTTTGGCAGTGAAGACATCAGACAAGAAAACAAGAATGAAGATTCTGACTGCCGACGAACAAATTAGAGCACCAACAATGCAGACACTACTACCTGAAAACCCTGAAGGTAACATTTAAATATCAGTCTATCATATCATAACCAAGGAACCACCAGCAGTATCATTACATTGAATCACAAACATATTTCATGTACAAGAGAATCTGAAGGGCTGCATTATTTGCAGAATATCATGAACTAGAGCACAGACAGTGCAGAGGTTGGTCTTTGTCAATAAATTTGTGCTATACTGAATGGGCAACAACAAATGACAACGCTCACAATTGCATCACTATTCAAGTTTGACATCCAATAATTATGAAACTGTCATTTTTGTACATTTCCTACCTGGTTTGTGCTAGCTGTGGGTATATGAATTTCTTTCCAAAACCAATATAAATCATTGACCACTGACTCATTAGTGTTCATTTGCATGTGTCACATGGGGACTTTATTAGCTTGACCATTGATCTGTCCTGTCAGTAGAAGAGCCTTCATAGAGACCTTCACACAAAGTTGACAGGTTTGAGAAAACTAACTGAATAACTCTAAGTGCCACTTTAATATCTGGACATACATGTACCTCCTTAGACTGGATTGAGTTACAGTTAGTACACAATCATACCCACTGCCTAATTACTGAATTATCATTCAAGCACAAGAGGGAATATTTGTTTTGTTTTATCCATGTAAGTGGGCACCTTTCAAGTAGAGGGAGAAAACTTTTGCATGATTTCACAACATGGGCCGTAGGGTCCACATAAAACCCTCGTCTACAAATTCATGTACACCCTAAGATAGACAGCAAACAGTGGATCATTTTAACAAACCATCAACACTGTATGAGAGAATCTGTAGGAGGAGAACCATTTTGCAGAATTTCATACAATGGGCCATAAGGTCCAAATGGGACCTTGGACCAAGCAGTTTTGAATACTCCAAATTTGCTAAATACTCAGGGAATATTGTGTCCAAGTTACATCCAAATCTATCAAAGCAGGTGCAAAAAGCAGCATTTAGAACAGAATTTTATAAAATTGGCCATAAGAACCACAGAGGGCCTTAGACTGAAAATCCCTGAACAACCTGAATGTGCCACTTACAGAGCATTATTGTGACAAACCATCAACATTGTGCAAGAGCATCTGTAGGAGGATAGAGTGAGAAGCATTTCATAAAATAGGCCATACGGCTCACATGGCACCTTGGAACAACAATTTTTGAACACCCCAAATGGTCCACCAACTATGGAACATTGCATCCAAGTTTTATGCAAATGTATGAAACCATGACAGAGGAGAAGCATTTTGATCAAATGTGAACAGATAGATAGAAAGCTGGACCAGACAGACAGACAGTTCACACCAGCTAGCTGGTATGAACTAAAAACATATAACTGACCCACGAAACATAACCATATAATGATCTACACAGATGTGATAGGTTCTCCATATAGCTGTCCTGCATAACCAAAAAATGTGAGTTCAAGCAGAGATGTGAAAACAACTACAAAATAGCTGTCTCATTTAACAAAACCATATGGATGTGACAAACTCCAAAGAGCTGTCCTGTATAAAATAACTATACAACATCCTCTACAAATGTGATAATGATTCCGTGTATCTGTCCTACAAAACCAATTCATCCTATGCAAATGTGAGAAGGACTCCATACAGATGTATGGTTTAACCTAACCATAAAACTAAATATCATACACAGATGGGATAACAACTCCACATAGCTGACCTGCATAAAAAGCCATGTTACATCCTACACACATGTGATGATGATGATTCCATATAGCTACCCGCATAACCAAGTCATCCCGTACAAATGTGATAAGGACTCCACACAGCGGTCTCATTGATCATAACCATATGAAATCCTATTCAAATGTGACAACCACTCTACATAGCTAACCATATAACAACCCACTATGTGATAACAACTCCATGTAGGCGCAACCATATGACAGGATTGTCTATACAGGTGGGACAACGATTCCATACAGCTGTATCCTTTAACCTAACCATATAAGAGCCAAAACAGATGTGTCATCAACTCTACACAGCTGTCTGGAACAACCCATAAAACATTCCACAAAGATAAGATAAAGAGTCTACATTGATGTCACCTGCAAAACCTAACTGTAGAATACCATACAGAGATATGATATTAAGTGCATATAGCTGTCTTGTATAGGCTAACCATATAACACCCTACACTCACTTGATAACTATTCTACATGCTTGTCCCATACATTGTAACTATATGCCATCCTATAGTTCTGTGACAATAGTTCTATACAGCTGTCTCATAAAGACCAACCACACATTTCTACACTCCAGTGACAACCTCTACTAGCTACTATCNNAATACACAACAACCATCCTAAATAGGTATGTAATCATTTTATGTAGCTATCTACTAACCAAACTATATACCATCCCATATAGTAGTTACAACAGCAATTCTACATAGCTACCTTGTACTGTATAACCTTGTGATCCACAAAGCTATTGTATACAGTAACCACATGCAACCTAACCATAGCACCATCCATCATAAGATTACTCTCATACACTTTGCTATAATATTTTCATCCTATTCAGCTATCCTATACCACTATACCAT
>VJOZ01037289.1:0-13592 GCA_009801055.1 Stichopus horrens | reverse complement strand
GAAGGATAAGATTATGTTTGATCCCAAGTTTTTATTTTTAAACATTCATGTGAGATTGTTCGTATACAGAATACATCATTCACTGCACGAAGATAACAGTAACTACTTTGAAAAACAACGGAAGTGGCATTAAAACAGTAAAAAACAGAAATCAAGTTAGAAGTTCTTGTCTCCTAGTTTGTAATGAAAATACAACAGTACAGGTTTTACAGGTGTATCAGACACAAACTCGTCTCACAAAGCCATCTCTCCTTTATCAGTATCAGGAATTGTAGTATTTGGTGTAGCAAATTAGTCTCTGTACTTACAAATGACTTACAAACTGATCACCGCATTGTGATGTCAGTGGTCAGTTGTTTTTACTGTCATACAGTTATCTTGATTTACAGGAAATCCTCTGCGGTATCTGCCAACGGACTTAGACAATATATTACCCGATATATATAGTCAACCTGCATATTTGGTCAAATACACCAGCCTTATCAGTCATGACTGCTTGTTGATAAATATGGTGCATGTTTCCCATGTATAAAAGCTATTGTATTTTTACTGCAGTAAAGTAAGTTGCTCAGTAGCATGGAAATGAACAGGCAGTCTCCTGTACCGTTTGTTTCTGTGTCATCATTATCCTGTATGGATATTACTAACTGAATATTCATTACTAGTAGTCTAATTCCCATTGGTTTGTTCAAAAAAGCACACAGTTAAGTCAAATATTTACTCTCAACCACTGCATTATCATATTTTGCTCTTTTTGTCATTATGTTAGAAGAATTTGAAATCACGTGACAGAACTTATAACCTGCCACCTGTTTATTATTTCAAATTGTCTGAATGGTGCAATTACAAGACATACTAATCTGTGGACATAAAAAGGTTTCAATGTTTTTACTTTTTGCCATCACATGCAATCACTTTAACAGGCATTCATTTTGTCATAGTCCTGGCATTGTCATCTAGTTTTGTTGAGGTTGTAGAAAGTAAATCATGTCTCTCATCAAAGTAACAATTGGGGTTCATTGTCATGGTCACATTTTCTTTCTCCTTTTTATGATCTATTACTCTGTGAGCATTGTTAGTGTAATTTCATCAATTGTACTCTGGATTGTTCTCATTAGGAAGTGAAACTTATTATCTCTTTTGATACGACATTTGCAGGTCGACCATGACGTGTGCAGTAACTATGGCAACTGGTTGTATTCAGCCGGCGTCGGCAACGACCCACGTCAAGATCGCAAATTCAACATGGTGAAGCAGGGTCTGGATTATGACCCGCAGGTATATAAACTCATTCAGGAAATCTTTATGGAATAATTCCGGAATAAAACATATTTTGTCTGGTATTTGTATAATAAGGGACCAAACTGTGGGCTTACAGTCATTTTACTACCTTGTAAGAAGTAATCACTTTAATTGGGCACATTTATGTAGCAGAAAATATATGAAAACAGAACATCCTGTCTCTAAAACTGTTATTCTGTGTATATTTTAGGTGCTCTCTCAAAGATAATAGGAATATTGAATGTGGAACAGGAAATGAAGCCTCTTAATTTCTTTTGGGTGATGTGTCTTGATAAGTGCTTACGTTTTTGTTTTGGTTTGAAAGGGTGATTACATCAGACAATGGATCCCAGAGCTGAATACCATCCGTGATGGTTCTATCCACACACCGTGGACCCTCAGTTTGGGGGCACTAAGGCAGGCAGAAGTATCTTTGGGTGAGACTTATCCAAATCCTGTCGTAAAAGCACCAGAATGGAACCGCCATAGTCACCGTAATGTAAGTGTCCCCATTTCATTTTTACCTGGAAATCACATTGTCATATTCAATGCTCAAGTATCGGTCACGTATGCTTAATGTGATAACACTCTTGGATAATGTCGTAAGGGTAATTCATCGACAGTAATGTCAACTAAACCTCAAATTAAATGAAAGCCATAGTACAAACTCAATTGTCAGGTTTCTATGTCCACCTACACCCTATCTCTACCTTCTTACTGCAACCATAACAATTTCACCCTCGGGCTTCAGTGTTAACCTTGCACACATAATATTCATGGCAGTGTTGTAGTCAAGTCCAGGCAGACCGAGGCTGGTCTTGAACAGAGGCTTGTTATACTACGTGTATGGAGGCTTCGAGGCACAGGTCTGCCTCTACTACATCCCTGGCACATACAAGGAACAGGTTCTTACAACGCAAGTTTTCGTTTGTCATTCCTCATAATCTATGTGATCTATTGTAATCTATGTGATTTGTGTGGTGAAATATGCAACGAGTGTCTTCAAGTCAATGTTTCTACCAGTGGTTTGGGGTCAATTCCATGTCGGTCAACACTTGCAATGCCTTGGAATGTTTGCATGCAACATGATCAGAAAATAATAATTTAGTGTTTAAATTTTCATGACTCAGTCTTGTGGATTTTTGAGGTCTTTGGGGAACTATTGGTGAAATGTACAGGTTATGCCTACAAAAAGTGCTTCACATTCGTTCATCTGTGTAGCAATTTGGCCCGTCTGTGTCGCAAATTGTGTCGTGATACTGGATATTTCATTCCATGATGATAATCTTTTGTTTTGTGTGTCATATGAGAATAGGTGGATTATTTTTCATTCAAGTTGGCACTAAACTGAAGCAAGAATTTTTTTAATGCATTGCCTTAATCTTCTTTTCTGCCACCATTGAGAGATGGCAGTAAATTTTGACAATCGGTTCAAATCCATCTCTCACTAAACAATCAACAGATTTGTCATCAGTAATTGTACCTGTGGTGGTAAGAATGATCCACCCAGGTACCAACTTAAGGAGAATGAAATGTAGCCTCTGTTTTCAGGACTTGTCTGGCATTTTTCTTTGATTTTCTTTAAACAAGTTTTGGTGTTTGATTTTTGTTAGACCAAAAGTGGCAACAGAGCTGGAAGAGGTGGTGGCAGTGCAAGGGGAAAAGGAGCACATGGCAGAGGGCAGCAGAGAGGTATTGACTTTTACTTTTCCAGCAATCAGAAGAGGTAGCAGGATTGGCTAGATGAGTAAGCTCCATCACAAGACACGCAGGAGCCTGATGACATGTGCACTTATGGATTCTTGATTGCCAACGAAGGATGCATATAGATGAGAATGTCAATCTTACAGGCCTTGTGTCAGTTTGTACCGTATTGCTTCTTTAAGGCAGTATGTGACAGACATGTTCTTACTGTATCTAGTACATTCATTTCTAAGCTGATAGTGTCTGAGGTGATGTATGCAACTCTTGAAGAAAGCAGCTCCTGAAAGAAGTAATTAAAGACAACTGATGAAGATAATGCTGGTCAGTAGCATACCTCATCCTGCTAAGGAATGATATATGAGACAGTATAATGAGTACAGCTGGGTGATGAACCTCCGCTGTAATACACAAGTATATACCTCATTGCTATTTTAAATACTTTTGACCATAAAATACCTCATTAACAATATATATGTGACCCTTAAACCACGTCATTACTGTGTGTGGTTATGAAACATATTTTATGAAAATCATCTAAGGCTTATCAGTTGAAAGTAACCACATATTCCAGGGAATGTAGCATGCCCGTTGTTTAATTAACTGTAAAGTGTTCATTTTTTTTTCTCAGGCTAGGTTACTTTTTTTTTTTTAAAAAATACTNNTTTTTTTTTAAAAATACTCATCTTTATTTCTTTTTGAGTTGTAAATTCTTGTTATATTTTGTTTCATAGTTTCCAGCTTTAAATACACATCTTTTCCTTTTTTGTTCCATCATAGTGTGAGTTGTTGGCCACTTGTTAGGTATTACAGGGTAAGATAAGTATTTTTTCGTTTCACCCAGTGTGAATGGTCAATTTTCACTTCGGTAGATTCCCATTTAAAGTATTCAAAAAAATGCTTTGGCATAAATATGACATTGACCATGAAGTTAAAAATTTCAAGCATGAATCAGAATAATTAAAGCAAAGAAAATACTAACTTTGCACAAACAGCATGCTGGGTATGTCATGAGCTTGTCAAATTTTGTTTAATTCCAAATCTGTCGCCTTAAATATCACACAGAGGACTGAACTGTCGTAACCGTATCTGGCGGTAGATGCGTACCACCAGTGAGGCATATTAAACTAATGTTCTGGCATAAAAGGAAATGGTTGGTAACTGTGGTAGGCTACTGTTATGTGCATGATTTTGTTTACTTGGATTAGATATCAAGTTGGCTAATTATTGAGTTCCAGCATATAATCAAGGTTTCAAGGCACCAAATGTTTGCTTTTCTCTGTGACAATCAATCCTTGTTGTCTGCCAACTGAAAGAATTACTTGCCTCAACTTTTGGCTACATAAAGTTTCTACCACATAATCTTTGCATGATGGTATTGGCGGCATAAGGAAAATAACTTAAGTATTGTCATAAAAATCATTAAGAATAACATACCAAAAACATGCTGGAGGTGGTGACTCCCTCCACTGCTGTCCTCACCCCCCGGCTACCTTCCTGTTTCTCACAACTTAAGAGAGGATTTTGCCCTTGTAATAAATCACTGTCTGCATCACTTTGACATTGTTCCCATTTCTCTGATATTGTTTTGTATTTTAAGGTTAAACTTCAAATAAACAATTAGCAGATAAAATCTAGTATGTTAAATCCAATGTGTTCAATATGATATCTAATCAATATCATGACAATGATAACACAGGTAATGGGTTGTAAAGGTGGCAAAGATGGGATATCTTATAGATATGAAAACCGCAATAACATGCAGCAGCAATCCATGTAAACTATAAAACAGAAAGTCTTGCAAATGTTTTTTTTTTTTTTTNNATAAATAAGAGAATTTTTCAGATGCAGTGGAAATGTTTTTATTGCTAGTATTCTCAACACCATGACATTACAGTTTATTGTCATTTCTGCGTAATATGATCACCACATCTGCGCATGCCTCCATAGTTAAACAGGTGCAACAATACACAGAGAGAAAAGAGAAACGGAGAAATTCAAGAGGAGAACATTCCAATACTGGTAAACCACATGCTGAACAAATTGTGTGTGCTACCAACGATGTATTTGCAGAAAACTCCATATGTAGTATGATATTCATTTCCTCTGATGTCATAATCTGTCTTCATAAACAAATGAGAGAAAAGCCAAAATAGCCATACCCTTCCAGATAAAACTTCTCAATAACGTGGTTTCTTCACAGAAGTCAAAAAGTTTGGTTATCACAAACTATTAAAGTTAACAAGATATTTTTAAATAATCCTCTCCAATACAAATATCAAGATATTTCTGTCATAGCATGATGTAGTTTACGGTAACCAAAAGTGTCACAAAATGAGATAGTTAACAGGTTCAAACCATCCTGGATGGACTTGCCACAGAAACCAGTCACAGGGGAGGCACAGTGACCCCAATACAGATTTATTCTGATCTTGCAAACTTTTCATTTAAGGGGTCAAAAAATATGTGACGTCTTAATTAAAGGTATCATCCGTGATGTGAAACAAACATTTGGCATGGTCAATTCTTAAAGTTGAATGTTTTAACTCTAGTAGGCAAGATCAAGTTACAACCACTCAGGCATGTTTTTTGTGTATTCTCCATCACCATGAAAGACACCAGTCAAAGTTATGTGCCACTGTCTTAGTAATGTAAAGGATGAATGAAAAGCAAGTGTTTATTACATTGAGTAGTGTGGTAAAGGAAAAAAAAACAAACGAGGTCTGACTCACTCTCAACAACCTGCATAAGCGAACAGATCCAATTAAAGAGGCACTGTAAGCTGTTTTATGAAATTCATTGAATTTTACTAAACCTGTCCAGTTTCCTTCACATACTTGTGACAAAGCGATCAAACTAAGAGGGATTCCCATGTTTCATGTTCAAAGGAGCATTAATGAGTAATAAACAATTAAGTTTGGTTTTTGACAGTTTGGGACCAGACACTTCTCACACCGTTACTGAGTCGTACACACACAACCAGTACAAGACGGCAGAATGTTCAAAATGTTTGAAAGTTTTCATATTAACTGTTAGATGTGACTTTGACATTTGACTAATCATGTTAATTATCAGCATTGTCATGTAGTTGAACCTTTTCAAAATCCACACAAACTTATTCATATCCACTCTATGAGCCCCTTAAAGGCAAAATGTTTTCATCTATATTTTTTTATGTCATCCTGGAAGGGTAGGCAGGTGAAGGGCCTGGTGCGGTGCAGAGTGGAGGAAAACCTTCACAAATTATCCCAAAAAAGGAACATCTACTATACATGGAAGTGGTTAAATCATGATTACTTAATGCAAAGTAGAGTATTTTATATCTGCACCTAAACCTCATCAAATTTGAGCAGAAATCTGCGACCATTCCTGACTAACCTTTTTTGTCAAACATGAACAAATTTCTGAGACCTCATCATTCATAAAAGAAGAAAGCTACTGCATTCAGTAATGGTCTCTGAAACATGAGCTGAGAGTGAATGGTTTACGCAAGACTTGTGGTTCCCTGTGCTTTCATAAGACATACTTCAGAAACAGTTTACTAGCCAGTTAACTCCATTCCTCTTCCAATTCTTTGGAAAACTTGCAAATTATCAATTCTTGCGAAACCTGCAAAACACCTTCCCTGGCTCCGTCTCTCCCTCTCAATTATCATTATCATCATTTTCCTCCTCAATTTGACTATCAACAAAACTTGCATATAAGTTAAAGTAAATTGCATATTATTGTTAGTAAATTAACTAGATAATATCAAGACAGAAGTCTTAAGGATCGAAAATTCTTTGTCTTAAGTCACTCCTTTCTTTCTTTCCTTTTGGTCCAATCAGGAACACATACTTGAACCTCAAGTTATGAGTTTTCTTTTGAGTACATGCTGTCATAATTTGATGAGATTAGACACAAAACATATTATGACAATTTAATGACATATTTTTCTCTCTTTTAACAGTCCACTCACTCAATACCCCCTCCCCTTTCTCTAGGATGTGCTTCAAAACCTGAGAATACTTCCCCCTGTTCCCAAGATGAATGCTAAGATAAAAAAAAAATATTTAAAATGTTACTACCATGATAAGGATTCCTCAGTGCTGTAACTTGTATTTTCTGTCTGAAATTCCCCTTGCTGAAACAAGCTCTCTTTCTAGTGTTGTTTTCTGGCAATTTGAGCTTCAACCATCTCAGTCGAATGCAGACATTGAAACTGAACCTTTGCACTGAGGTCATCGCCACTCACTCGCGACCTTGTGATATACTTGATGTAAACTAACTTCAAATTGATGTGGAAAGTCACCTGCTGATCTTATTCAATAGTGGTAGAGGCTATTTATTCATTTCCCTTATGATCCCTATACACTTGAGTTTTGAGGTCAGCTTACATGAAGTAACTCCCCATGCCATTGCAAAGGGTCACCTCTGGGATTCAAATCCAAAAGAAGCAGTCTCCCTTGGCTTGCAGGGTTTCTAATGTCCAACTGTTTCAAACAAATGCATTTTAAAGGGCAAACTACCCCGCATGGCAGACGAACTTTTTCGCCCAGCTTATCGCTTCGGAAAAACTAACGTCCACAAGCTTTGGAGACAAATTCGTTTCTTCTGCGTCGAAAACTGACGCATTAGAAAGGAATTTGTCTCTATATATTAATGAAAAAGTAATTTTATGGACAGAAAGGAATTCTTGGCTATCGCCGGCAGGCTCTGAGGGGCGGCAGCCTAAGAGAGGTGGCAGCCACAGAGGCGCTACGTAGGCTAAGGGCAAACTGGCAGGACAGTTAAGCTGCTGAAATAAGAGGTACGCCCAAATGGATCAAATTCAAATCCATTTTTAAATTTCTCAATTGCCCTTTGTCTTCTGACTATGGTATTAGAAACAAACACCTTTATCTAAAAAGAAACACTGGCAGCCCAGTGGTTTTTTGCACAGCTAATGAAAGGAACGTTCTTTGTCTTCAGTGTAACATCTAGAGGAGTTTTTTCTTCTGTTCTTTTTAACCACAATTTAAAAATCAGCAACTGGCATTCCAAACAGGGACTATGATAAAGTGTTCTAACAGTGCTACATGGAATGGAAGTTTATAATTCATACTTAGATTCATCCTTTGGCCTACTGCAGAACAGTTGGCAATCTGCTTGAAAAAATTTACTGAAAACTATTGAGGAACCATCAATCATGTCATCTGCTCATCAGAATGCCAACCGTGTTGCTGGTTGAAGTCTTATCCTGTCTGGTGGCTCTAGCTTGTAAAGTAACGCAAGCTGAAACGGGATTGGTCACAGTAATGTTGCTGCTTCCGATCTTAGGTTAAAATCCTCTCCGGAAGTTAATGCAAAATTGAATTATCTCTTATCTTGATGCTCAAACCAAGCTCCTCAGTGCCATCGTCCTAAATAAATAGTGTCAATTTCATTTAAACCAATATGCAATGTAAATCAAAGATCAGGTCATTTTTACATAAGACTGGTTTATTATAAGTACACCGTGACTTTCCTCTCTGAATGTCATAATGTCAAGTTTTGCGTGAAATGCTCAAAGTGGTGTTTGGCAAAATATATTTAGGTTACCAATATGAGGCATGTGAGGTGTGGGAACCAAAAAGTAAAACATAATTCTCGAACAAGTTTACGGCTTGATTTTACAGGGGAAACGGCCACAGCTTGAGATAATTGCACACTACATTTGGTTAATAAGACACCTTTACGTGTGAGTAAATTTACAATCAATATTCAAATGTGATTAAAATTGTTAGTTGGATTAAATTTCATGACATTTTTAATCACTAGATTCTCTGAGCAATACTGAAAAAAAATATAGCAATCTACCTACTTCTGTCTACAAGACAGGTGAAGACCGTTAGACAGCGCAGTCACTTTTACTGTACATTGAATAGCTTATCAATGAACATAAAATATGTTGATGCTGGTTGTCATGGTGATCCTATGATGGATCGTTTATGCCATGAGGGCAACCAAGCATAAATTTCCATACTCAATTGTGACTGTCAATACTATCACCATTCAAGAAAACATTTGGCATACAAATTTTCTTCTTTGTACGATTGCCTCCCAAAATTCATCAGCAAAGATGGATGCGACTTCATGACATATTTGATTCATAAATAAATATTAGAATATCCTCTCACCATACTACATAAATTAAAAGCAGCTTGTATGAAGACTTTTATTGCTCCTCACAAACTGCCCCCTTCTAATTCCATTACTGTTGATAGGTAACTATCTTGGGGAATTTCTTCTGCTTATATCGATTTGACTGCAAAGACAGACTGGAATCACAAGTCGAGCCACATGGCGTTCCTGCACGTAGCTGAAAAAAGGACTGCACACTTCTTAAGGATAAAAATATTAATAGTACATGACTAACAAACCAAGGATGATACACGTCAGCAAAATGCTTCAGTGATATGCAACAAACTTCGCCCTCAATATAAACTTATAGAAAAGAGGAGGCCTTGTCACATTTTGACACCAACAACACATGTTAGTCATTACTTGGCTGGTGCACAGAGAGGTTGGAGGAACCTGTCCCATACCTATCCGACATTGGTTTGTGGGGGCACACTGAAAGGGTCTATAAAAGGTATCTACAATTGATTACCTAAGATGAAAACTTGCAACATACCATTATAAGAAAAATCTGGAAGAAAATGAATCAAGGAAACTTTTCAATAAAGATACAGTATTTCAAACATTTACAAAATTTGGCACAATGCTATGGCAACACGGAGTCTTCCAACTTCACATTACATCAGAATGGTGGAGCAAGCAGTTCAACTCTTTCACAAGCAGACTCCACCGTGAATAACATCAGACAGGAGAATACCTGGATATTCACTTATAAATGCGAGTTTTAAAATTATCTTTTTATTAGGTGACACCATGTAGTAATTGTTCAAATGGGTTTTTATCCTCCAAATTATTCTTGATGAAATTACAAAATCTCTCAGTGCAGGCACCAAAGCTAGAATCTTGACTCAGAAACCAAATTTGAAATCTAGCATATCTGCCAAAAATAAGAAGTATTTGGATGGAAAGCTGTTTCGAGAATAATAGATAACTTCAATTGCTTTGTTTAGTGTTATTCCCAATGAACCAGAAATATGTACAATACTGCATGGTTTTTATAAAAAAAAACTGACTTGAGAGTGGAAATTTTGATGAAATATTTGTTTGACTAGAAAAGTTTGCATTTGAACTTTCCCTCCCGAGATGGACTCCTACAGAATTCTACGTAATCTGGAGAAATGGAGACAGGCTGTGCAAAATATTCAGCTCTTTATTTATTCTCAAATTCCAAGACTTCCTTACTTCTGTGGATCATAAGGACTCATTGATATTGCTAGTACTTTGTCCTTCTTATTTATTCTTCATTTCTTTAAATGCTGCAAGGTAAATAAAAGCGAGACTTGAAAACACCCTGCCCATCTTGCCAGAACCAAAGGTTAGCCCTTCATTAGGCCAATGACTCTGTCTTAGCAATGTTTGCTGGCTTCCTGTGACTTAAGTTGCATAGTGAATTCAAGGCTAAAGATATTTACTTTGTGGTGAATTCAACTGATTGCGTCAAAATAAACAAATGTGATATACAGCCCTTGCTTAAAGGAGGAGAAAAACAAATTGATAATCTCATAAAATGAATGACAGAGTTTCTTCCTTTCATCCTTTACAATTTAATATTTCAAATGCCTGCAATGTTAGTAGGCACTAACACATTTCATTTGGGTTGACAATATTTTTTTGTCGAGTGGCACCAAAATAAAAACTGCATCTTTCATTGATTTTGCTTGTACTAGTATCTGTCTACATGTCAATTACCCAATTCACCAATATCAGGTTACAACTGGAAAAATAATCACCTTCCAAAGTGTGGAGGGACAAGCTAAATTTCAACTACATCCTGACCACCCACTCCAAGGTATGCTACCCCCACCTTACCTATATCTGATCATCTAATATCAAACATCATGATAACAGCTGAAGATAAACAAAAACCATTCTTGGCCTTTTTTTTTGCTGAGAACACCGACCCAAAATAGATTATGTATAATAATCACTTTTGTCTACATCACTGTAAATCTAAATGAACCCAATTATAAAATGCAACATATGTAAATCCCTTTTTGACATCTTTTTCATTGACGAGTTTCAAAAAATATGTTATGTGCACAGGGTATAGAACATCGGTATGAAGCAGAAGTAATGTGTATTCGACTGGAAATGCAGTAGATATCTTGTGCATAAGGTCATGTGAGAGGCCAGCACACAGCTCAGTGCTTCTTTACGTCAGCTTTGGAATACTGATGACATTTCCTAGACTGAGTATGATTGGAAGAAATGTTGATAGTTACTATTGAAGTCTTTCACCAATTTACTACTTATCTCAAATCAGCTTACAGCAGACAACCTCTTTCATTATTTTCCCCGACAGCCTAATGTGGAGGACTTTCATTTTTTGCTTGTCACACCTGTTCATCCTTGTCTGCTGACAAACTGCTTTCGAGGGCATCATTTTCACCTGTACTCTGACAGTGGAGAGGATAAAGAGCAACTGCTGGGTTCATTCGTTCTTTAAAGATGATGAGGCAAAACGAAAGTAAGAAGTTTTTGCTCTGCAGATTAATGATGGGAGAGTGAAAAGTACGACCACATGAATTTATCACAGAACAAACTTAACTATAGCACAACTTGTTATAGTTGTGAACAAAGTACATCTTGAGGCATGCCATACACGCTAGACATCGGTCTACCAGTCACATCTCTTGAAACTACTACATTAGAATCCCCGATAACTTCAGTAAATGTTCTTTCTCTGTCACTCTGTATCCTTCTCCTTCCACTCTCTGCCTGGAAACGTAGAAACTTGTATTTAATACCATGATACCTGTCAAATGTGTGGTGGAAAAATAAGTTCTTTGGAAATGTAGCTAAAGTTTTCAGTCCTTCTTCCAGTGTTTTGTCTTTCGTTATCCCTGATCGCCGGGCTGCTCTGGTGAACCATCTAACACTAAGACCACAAAGTCTGATATTTCTTGCACTGTAACCTCTGAAGTATCTGTGATGAATTTATGTTGCTGCAGGAAAAGAAATATAAGTCTGAAAAAAGAATCTGTGGCTTTAACAGATGAATGACTGAAATAAATGACCAAAGCATAAATAGATCAATTTGTTGCAGGTTGGAGTTTTCAGTTAAATGTTTTGTTAGCTTGAAACTAAGTCAATACTCTGTAAAAGCCATAATAAGCATCTTCAAGCTGTTTGCTTGATAAACTATGTTGAAGTTTTGATTGGATTTGTATTATGTGATTTCCTAAGAGCGCCTTTTACCATGCAGAATTTGTACTTCACTCATTGTTCCATGACACCATTCTCATTTATACATTTCTCTGGGTGTAGCTCTGTAATACCAGGAGGCCACTTGCATACATTCAGAGGAAAATTTGATTCACAATTCGATAATCTCAGATAGAAAATCAATAAAATTAACTTACCAGGAGCTTTGTGTAGTTTGGTCTTAATTTGGCCTCTTTCTTTAAACTTGTGAAAAGAGAAAAATAAAAGCAAATACAGAGTTAATGCAAATTTCTTACACAGTGGTGGCTTTAACATGTGTTCTTTAAAGTCACGAAACATTTAGTGCATGCCAAGGTAACTATAACTTTTGCTGAATTTCTTTTTCCATCACAAAAATACAAAATATACTTCTCACTTGTTTTGGGTTTATAGGTGAACATTGCAGAAAAAAAGGCTTAAAGAAAAGGCTGCAAAAGCACCTTCTTTTCACAAGAAGCTCACTTCAGGACGTAAAAGTTTGACTTTATCGAAAACTATTCCACATGGATTATGGAAGAAATAGGCAACAGGGGGGTGGGGAAAGTGTGTGGATACAGAAGAGTAGATCCTCTACCATTAATCCTGCTGTCAGAACTTTCTCCATTGTGTGAAGTGAATACAAATAGAACACTAACCATAAATCTAAAAAGTCTCTTATATCAGGTGAAAATGTCTCAGGAAGTCTTGGTGATGGTTCCTGCACAACCTGCCTCAATTGCTGGAAAGGAGTTGGCCACTTCTCATATGGATACTTATTTTGTGCCAACTCCATCTGACCAAAAGGAAACAAAAAGGAAAGAAAAGTGATGTCAGGCAAAACCCAGCAACTATCTCAGCTTCCAGAAGCTGGGATCATTTGGATTGTGAATCTAACTCTATCAATGAAAAAAATACTTTCTAAGACCAATCTGTGTCACAATAGCAGACTCCAAAATCTTGGATTTTTAACAACAGCATTCTATCAACTGATTGGACGAAACTTTGCATTAAATGTTGCATCGTCCACTCACCAAGAACTGTGAGATACCGAGCAACCAATGGTGTGTTCCAACCGCCAAACACAAGACATCCCTGAAATTATTCCATCAAATTTTGCATTTTACAATTGTCTCATAGTAAAAAGCAACACAATTTTAATTTTTATCACGATGGTCATCTGTTGAAGTAATTTCCAGAGCCGTGTTCCCATTTGAGTGAGCGCAGTGGATCAAGATCTACCGCGCTAGATCAAACTCTAATGGGAACGCGGATCAACAACACTCACTCAA
>VJOZ01037284.1:0-10336 GCA_009801055.1 Stichopus horrens | reverse complement strand
TTTTGGTAAAAAGCAGGGACGTTTTGGTAGCTAAAAAGCGGGGACGTTTTGGTAAAGGGACGTTTTAACTGGATACCGTGTTACAGTTATTGAATAACTGTAACTTGTAAGTGGGCATAGCCAGAGCCTAATTTGTTAGGTCTTAACCTAGCTCAGGTTAGCCTTGACTATGTCACTGTGTGATTAACTAACGTTTGGCCGAACGGTTTTAGGCTATAGTATAGGATTCCACAGTACGAGTATAGCCTTTGGCCTAGCATAAGTTAAGGCTAACGTTAAATGAACTACAGGTAGGTAACTTAGGCTAGCCTAGACATGCTTAGCAGCTTACCTATCTTTTCCGCTTTCTCCGAATTTGGTGGGACTGGTGTGCCTTCGGTTTCTGACATAGCTATGAGTTTCAACAGATTACAATCAATATCTTGATTTCCTATTTCGTAGGACCCATATAGTTTCACGACAGGCGATACATATGTTTCGTTTTTCTGGTCTACAGGGAGTACAGCTCTGTAGCTATCAAATCCCAACCGTCTGCATGCAGCTAGCTAGCTCTGGCGCAGACCTGGCGAAGTTTAACTGGTACGTACATATGTGTACGTGCTGTTCTACCGTACCCAATGCCAGCTTCCGACATTCAGACGCAGTTATTGTGCGCACACTTCAAACCACCGCGTGTTCTTTAGACTTTTCCTGACCAGACCACTTGCCACTAATAGCCAGACAAAAAATTTGACTGCTTGCATGTAACTGGTATTTAAGGTGGATACATTATTGTATATCAGAAAATGAACGATGTAGATGTCTACACAGGCAATGATCTTAGTCAGCTGACTAACGTACAGACTTGTTGTTTACAATTTTTTGTGGGTTGCATGCACTCAGTCTGATATACCAGCCGTGAACTTGCCAGCGCAGCCTGCAGACGCAGTTGTACACCACTGCACGTCCAAGTCCGAACTGAGAGTGAGATTGAGGCTGTAAAACTGAGTGAGCAACACATTTTGAATGATCTTGATGAAAGTTTATGAAATGGTCGCTGGAATATATGAAAGAAAGGTGTAACATTTGGTAGGTTTAACATCAAATCGTAAATTTGTCACTACAGTACTGTAGTACTAGTACGTTACTGAGTGAGACTAAGCCTAGCCGACGTTATTTACACTAAGTTACTGGTATTATGTTCAACGCCTAGTCTATACAGTAATTAGGCTAGGCCTATTCCCTGCTTCCTAACAACAGTACCAATGTTCAGCAGCACTAACTTAAAAGTCTTAACTTAAGTCAGCCCAGGTTCTTGACCTAACGTTACTCGTGAGGCTCAACGTGAGTTGGTGATGATCGACAATGCAGGGCCTGAAAAGGCTACATGTATTTGTTGTTAACAAGTAATCTGTGGAATTACAATATTGTAACTTAAGGTCCACGGCAGAAATAATTTTCGCCAAAGTGTCATTTTCTTTAAATTTCAACTTGACACTAGGAAACACATAAATATTTAACACAAAAACATGTCATCACATTTTTTTCCCCACTTCTGGAACAAATACATGTGCTAAAGACAGTGTTTTTATGTCATTTGTAGCAGTTGGTTCACGGTTATAAGTCCGCTCAAGAATCCTGCTCATCCTCATTTTCTGAGTCACTATTGGACTAAAAATTATAGTGAAATAAACCCTGCAAAGCTTCTTAGGTCGAAAATCCTGCTTTTCTTAAGTAGAGGGGGCTATTGCAATATTAAAATCAGAAAGAAAATGCACCCGATGGCCCTTATAGAGATAAGTTCAACCAATGTATGAAGATCAAGGACACCTATGCATTTTTCTTATTGCATGTTAGATGATCAACTTACAATTTGATTACGAACATACCCATCCTGTAGCAAATAATGAACAGATAGTAGGGCTGGAACATTAGCTATGCACAGTGAACGTGGTCATTCAAACCTATATGGGACCTAGTTTTGTGCATGTATTACAGGACGTATATTCTTCTTACGCTTTAGTCTGTGGTTAACACGGGACGGATGTACGTCTTATGCAGGTAACTTGTTATAGTGGATTCACGGATGCAACATTGCTTCTTGAACTACTGTAGGCTGTTTGAGAATGACACACAACACATGCTCGGGCTCAGCGATAAAATATTTCTACGTTCGTTAGAGATATACCGTATTTGAAATTTCAAAATCTGGCTGAAACTGGATTTGCCAGATTTTGCCAAAAATTCAAGCCGGATTCAGTCAAAAGGAAGAAACAGAACCTTCTACATGTGATTGTAAATGCCTATTCCATCTTACGTACCTTATGTACCGTTAACAGAATGTTAACATTTTCATTGGTAGTTTAGTCGGAAAGCCAACTGTATATGAATCTCAAATCTTTTAATTATATATCTTGGTGATTTCCCCACACATACTGTGGAGTTTGGTTCTATTTGGGTTTGTGGCTGAATGTTGTACAGTGATAGGAAACTTGCACAATGCCCACCAAGGTATAGTTTAGAGGGGATGTTGTGTTCCTGAAGGATATCATTAAAACCATGTATTTAACAACTACTGTACAGTAGTCAGTTGAAGCATCTGAAGGTCGACCTGCAATTTGCTGAAAATGGGCAATTTGAATGATGGATTTGTCTGTCGGTGCAAATCAGGGGACAAAAATAAGTACTAGGTTTACAACAAAACATGCTTTTGTCGATTCTCTTGTAAAATTGGCAGTCATTATCCAATTTGCATGCATCACTTTGAGAAGATATTAATTTCATTTATTAACCTTTAAATTTCAGGGAGATTTTCATGGTAAAACCTTTGGTATGCCAAGTGGGGGTAACCACACTAATGACAGTGTAGGGGTCAGAAATGTGCTGATAAGCAATTTCATCGGTAGGATAATTAATAGGGTGGTCATAAATACTTGGAAAGAATCCTCAACTCCTATTGGTCCATTTCAATCAGGTGACCGTGGGTTAATCGCTGGTAACCCAACTTTGTTAAACCACGGTCAATCACCAGCAGATGAATACAGTAAAACTGAAGATCGTCAGCGTGTTTTCACTCTGCTATATCTTGCACAAAACAATGGCTAAAACAGTATTACTAGTATCAGGCCTACAGTAGTGAAGTAACATTTGATTAGAAGTTCGTAGTTTTAACGTTACCTAGGCCGCGCCTAAGGTCTAAGGCCTGCTCCGAAGTAAAATGTAGGTAAATCTATGTAACAACAACAGTATACTGTCAGTGGTAATCCCTCTGACATAGGGTAGCCTAATCTTACCTAAATACCAGAACTGTGTCGGGTGAAACCTGCTTCCGTATATTTTGAAAGTTTAAAAGTTTAATAGTCTACCGGAATTAGCTTTCCTTCTTTGTAAATTTCCGCTGAGATGTTCAAAAACAATTCCCTTTGTAATAACATCGTAAAGAGGATCAAGAACTGCAATACATAGCCATCTTGAACGGTTTCCATACAACCACGGGATTTATTTTCTTCCAACAAGTCTTTACAACAAGTCTTCCACTCTCTGCTGCTGTTAGGACTGATCGTAAGACCTCAAGCAATTTTTCTCAAAATGTTTAGTCGTGAATCTGTCACTCATCCAAAATCAGTAGTCACGTCCTGTGTCTGTACAACGCTCTGTAGCACGCAGTCTAGTTACGTACACACTTCACAGTGAATACACGTACGTACACTGACCACAGTGTGCATGCACACATTAACACACTTCAAGTTGTAAACGAGCTCAGTATACTAAAGCATGCTTACGAACTAGAGCACCCATTGCTGCTATGTCAATTGTTATTGTTATTCTTTTTGTCTAAGGGTTACTTTCTGTTACGTGCACGAATATTGTTGACTTGTTGTAAATTTGTTTACCTTGTCTCAGGGTTCCTTTTCAATAAAAATGCGGTTATTTAGGGACCAAATTCCTTTCTTTTTTTTGTCCTTTCTTATCAAAATCTCGTTGGTGTGTATGAATGAGGTTAATCAACTTTGGACCAGTGTTTTAGCTGTAGTATAATGCACTCTCGGTTGTTAATGCAAGCGATGCACGAGGACGCAGCCAGAGTGGATCGCTTGCATTAATCCCCGATCGTGCATTATCCTACAGCTAATACACGGTCCAGCGTTGATTAACCTTTAATTATCCAGTTGTCCATTACCACAGAACTAGGATTGCAGTACAATGTGGCAGTATATCGTATGAAATTTTATCCATACATGGCTCTCAATAGGTCTCATGGCTCTCTGATTATTTATTTTTTTCTGATTTCAGTTTGCAAGAAATGGTACTACTGTACTCTAACTACCAATGTGGTTCAGTACTATTTGTTAGTTCAGTTACATTAACCCTTTTTATGATATTATATTATAATGTGTGTCTCATCATATTTTAGGTATACTTTATGCACTGAAGCTTACAAAAGTACCACAGTAATTTGCACTTCTTTATGTGATGCTACGTTTGTTAAGATGCACTCACTGTTGTTGAAGGAATTGGTTCGCTAGATGTGCTGAAACATTGAAAGAGGGGAGATACTTGACAGTGTATGGACTATGTTATCAAGGGGGAAAAGAATTGCAAATGACAAAAATCATGAACTTGAAAATCATGAAAATTATGTAAAACAGGGGCTCAGTGAACAGGACAGGACAGTTTTCAAAGTTAAGGGTTGGGATGGAGTTAGGGTGATGTTGTCCAGGGCTGCAGGTTGGGGGGATTGTGATTACGTCAGGAGCATTCTGGCAAACTTAGGTGTGATCATGTGGAAAGAGAGATGATGAGAGGGCTGTGTGTATCTTACACCTCCAAGGCTGCATACAAGTAGTCAAGAAAATTATCCTTTCCTTTTGGGAACTTCACCATTGTCCTCAAAAGGTGTTCTGAAACATATATATTCTCCAGATATGGACATACATAGCTGTTGATGCTGAAAATCCTTTCAACTCATGTAACCACTTTTCAATTTGGTTGGTACACACACTTGTCAGTGAAAACCATGTCAGGGGCATAATCAGCGTAACATGGATTAAACAGAAAAAGATGAATAACACTCAAAAGGGGGATGAAGTTACATGAGGTATCAAGGTTAGCAGGAATGCAACAATATGCAATACCTGTATAGGCATCGCTATGGTTCTTTTTTTTGGTGTGCCTCCTCGGTTTGTGTGACTCCATGCATGTGAAACTTTATACACACAAGATTAATCATTAATTAATTTTTGGAAAACATTTGGTAGCCATCACTAGTTGCATTAACCCAGTGACAGCTGCTTTTGTTGATACCCACAGGTGCCACAAAGAGAAAGGTTGTGTCTAATTTCCATTTCTCTTAGCCAAGATAGGGTGTTTCCTTTGGAACTATTTATCAGTCAGAAAAAATTGAAAAGTAGCATGTCTTCACTCTTCTTTGTGGTGTAATTTGTTGCAGACTGTTAAGTAGTGGATCTGGTTGATGGAGACACACTGTATGTAACAATCAGTTTAGAGCTGTACTGTCTATACCATGTACTTGCCCACTTGTGAAGCCCACTGAACGATTATTTAAATCCTACCTCATTTGCATCAGGACTTCCTTGGACTTGGACTTTTAAGGTCCTGTTTACCTGCTGAATTCTTAAAGGCATCTTCTATAGAGTGGACACTGCACAGAGCCTGACACCCCATCTCATCTTTCGGAGGGTTCTTACATGTTTTTTTTATTTGTGTAGTCAACAAGATCTGATTATACATGATTAATTCTAGTTTTGAAAGTGCTTATACATAAATAAATATGTATAAAATGTAAAGTTGATGCATTGTTCTCAGCAACTGCTGATAATTAATTTGAATTGCCAAATTCTTCATGCGCTCTCATGGCGGGGTATAACAATGGTTTTTACGTAAGAACTGTTTCATGTTGTAATGATGTGTCAAATTCAAGTCGAAGTAGTCGTCTTTCGTCTCTCGCACAGAAAGGTACGTAGCATCAGTGGAAGAACAGGGGAGAGTTATGTTGGGGCGGATAGAGGAAAAAAAACTCAAAAGGGGTAGAAAAAAGAGAAATTGATGTGGGACAAGTTACTTTAAAAAAGGCAGTGTCATTCATCTTAAAGTTTACCGACTAACTCTTTTAGTGACCCAAACATAACCAGGGCTTATTTTACTTTGCTCCACCTCATCAGGAGTGCCCACTTTTAGCTTGTCTGACTGTGAACCTGTCAGTTCTGGTCACTGATTCTGCATTAGCATCGTGTTCACATAGGTCGACAGAGAAAAAAATATAAAAATGTAAAAAAGTAAAATCAAATCTAAGTACGCATTAGGTAGGTGTATGGGGTGTAGATAGGAATGCAATGAGCACTTTTTAAACTAATTTTTTGTTTTCTAATTGTATTGGAAGAGCTTCTGGGAGCTTGGTGTAAGTCAGTACCGAAACAAAAGATAAATTTTGTTGAGGCAACAAGTTATTTGTAACATGATATCTTAATGTTCAATTTGACAAATTTTTCCAAGATGTCCAGAAACGTAGGCCTTGGTTAAGTCAATGTCTCGACAAAAATCAAAATTTCATCAATTGTTTATTCTCTTAAACATGGCAACCTGCTAACTTTACATTCTACGTGTTCCCAATTGTCTACTGTAGTGTAAGCAGTGTTTGTCCAGGAGCGATTATTTGTAGATTCTTTTTCATGGTTTGATATACACTTCAAATATTGCATTGTCATACACGTCACTGGGCGTTGAAAGGCTGAAAAAGTTATTTGCGTGAAGATTGCTGTAGCAGTAGGGTAATGCAAAGTGAATTTCTGTTCCTGAAGCAGACAACAAATACTTTATAGTGTTCACTGCCTAATCCAGTATAAGTCCTTTATAGAAATGTCAAGAACGATACAAAGAACAGATTAATATTTGACCTTGATGACATAAACCTCACTTCAAAGCTTGCTCTCAATCTAAATAACAGCTCCCTGGTTTGCCTCTACGCTGAATGCATGAGTTGACTGTAAGGAAGCAAATTAAAGATCCATGTAATGCACAGGCCTGGAGTGTTAGGATCAGACAGATATGATGTACAACAATTCTCATACCATATTTGCAGCATAGCTAGGTCACTGACTCATTGACTTCAGTAATAGCATCAGCTGATTTTCATAATTTTGTCAATCAAAAGCAGCATCAGGGATGGTGTGGGGTGGGTGTTGTGGAAGAGGGATATGAGGAGAGTGAGGTTTAACTTGTCCATGACAAATGATATATTCATGCCCTAGAAGTGTTTGCAAGTCAAGCTCTGAAATCATCAAATTATGTATTAGACTCTGACATGAAAAAGACTTTTTAAGAATATTTTATGAGTTAAAAACTTGTTACTTGGTAAAGGAATTATTTCTTTATAGGCAAAAAAGTTGAACTTAGTAACTTACTGTAAGGTACTTAAAGTTGTGTGACATGAAAATGACATTTTGGAGTATTGTGTGCATTAAACATTGGAAGTATTAAACATTGGAAGTATTAAAATAGCCATAAATTTCATCATTGTCAAAGACTGGACAATTTACAGGGAAATGAGTGTCTCACAGCTGTAGCTTGAATAAACATTGGCTAAGTAAGCAAATTTGTAACAACAAGAGATCGACTCCTATGATATGTCTTATATTAATTCTTTGTTTATGTGAACTTTGTTCCAAGAACATTGGAGAATTTTATGTGCTTTGAGGGTTTTGTTTTGGAAGCATGTATTTCCTTCTTCACAAACTCCGATATCACGTACCAATGTGAAACTTAGTACCGTAATGAAGTAATTAAGAGCCAAAATATATTTCCTTAACAAAAGAAATGCTGACGCAGTGCAACACTCCACGCCATCTGCGTTGCATTTCTCTCAAAATTTGAACAGTTATATCTCAAAAATCGTAAAAGACATGAACAAACTTTCAACGGAGTTTCACTCAGGGCTTTACTTTGCCACTTCTGAATTAAGGACGCTCTTTTTAGAAGAATATCACCCAACCTTTAAGGATATACAGTAAGAGTGCAATGTCCAGATAATGCAATGAGTTACATGTAATGTCATGCCATCTCTTGCTCAACTATTCTATGTCTATTTACTTTTATGTTGCATTCTGATTTTCTTCCTCAGGGTCCAATCCCTGTGTGCTACGACGTAAGTCACAAGGAGATATCCGACAGCTTTTATTGAGAACATACATACATACATTGTATACCGCCATGGGAATAGGGAACATTTTAGCGTTGTCACAAGTGACTGGCTATGTGTTGAGTATCATACTCTTCTTCTTCATAATGTGGCCGATGTCTGTCAACATCAGCAACTTCAACGGTAACTGCATTCTCTTCTCCTCCGGCGAGTATCAGTCACCCTCCGGTAAATTCGACGTGACCTACTGGGCATACGGGAGCAGCTGTGTGTTTGTCCTCTTCCTCAGTATGCTGACGCTGGTCGTGTCCATCCTGCAGACCATCAGACTCTCCACGCATTTGATCAAAAACACCGACAGGTATGGATCCATCAGTTTGTCTTAAATTTAATGTTCATTACTACTCAATCACCCTGACCTTGGACATCCCCATTGTCATTCAAGGTTGAATGTGTTTCCACTTTCAGAGAAAAAAGTGGAAACACATTCAACTCAACTTCAATTCATAAAAAAGTGTACAAGTAAGATAAGACAACTATTGTACCTGTAGGACTGAGGAAGCATAGAGGTGATACCAGCACCCCCCCTCCCCCATGATCCAGTGACAACAACTGGAAAGGGAGGTCGTGGGACCGTTGTATCTGATTTAGTCGGTTAGTTGGAAGTTGAAGGGTAAAAGTAACAAATTAAACCTCATTTTATGTGTTGCTAACATCGGCATACTATCATAGGCTGAGCAGAACTCTAGATCCTGTTGTGGGGTTCATCTGAATCCCCACGTGGATACGGCCTTTGCACTTAAAGAAATAAAAGTTAGTGTTTCTTCAAACAGATTTGGATCACACAAATATAATAAATAGCATATATGGAATCATTGCCCACACAATGGACGTGTATTACTCATGCATCAGCTCTGACTGCATTCGTAATGCCAACGCCCGAGAACTATCTCCTGGATTCCGACTGAATGTGCATACAGACTGTAAGCTTTTGAAATTCATGTATGCCGACGTAATCAGTTACACTTAGTAGCACTGGATACTTTTTTTTTTCTTTGGATTTTGTTAATTCATGCTCTTTTGAGCCAGTCGTTAGATGTTAAGAAAAACTCATAAATATAGCAACCTTGTGTCTTGGATGAGACAAATATCTAAGCATTGGAAAGTAAATAGGTCTCAAGGCATACCACATAACAACGCCTGCTGGGAAGGTTAATGGAATAAAAAATTTAGACTTTACAATTGTATTAAACTTGAATGAAATAATTTGATCAATGTGAAAATAAAGCATCATGTCAGAAGATTACACTTAGGCTACACAATGTCACTACTGTAGACATTCTATAGTTTTACACACATTTATTGATGTGTGCTTTGGTTCTAACTTACTCCAGTGATATGGCCATATGATCGTTTGGCAATTGAAAGATAAGTACTTGTGAAAATTCCATATAGCGACAACACTAAAAATACGTACGAAAGCAAAGTAGTGCCAATGACTAATTCAGTTCGAAAGTGCACCAGTAGAGAGGAAAAAAGTGTTAATTTTTTTTAATATTCAGTCGGTGTAATAGGAAAAGAAATACTTGTCTTTTCTCATGAATTTACAGTGTGCAGTTTCTCTTTGCATTTTCAGCTCATTCATAGGTGTTTTCCTAACCTGTTTGTCAAATGTGTGCGTATTTCTCATGTTGCTGGGTACAGCGCCAGCGGTTACGGCTGGGTTTAAGATTTGGTGTCAGTCTATAGTGGCCGAGCAGTCTTATTCGTAAGTATAAACACCCCGTACTGTATTTAATACCATACATATTGAGGCAGTAGCATGTGTGTGATTGTGCTCAGTATTGAAAATGACAATTGTAAAAAGTGCTAATATACAGTGCTGAGTGTCTTTTTTTTTTAATCAAGAGTGAGTCAAATCTCATTGTTAATTCCCAGTACATCTTATGGTCCAGGGGTTTCCTCACATTCAGGGCAGGAATATATCAAAGAAATACAGTAAGCTGCCTGTATATTTTTGAATGGAATTTTTTACTGTTATTGAATATTTTTTAAGGCTGGAATATGAGTTGTACTGGGTATCCTGGTCATCTACCTTTGTTCTTCATCAGTATATCAATCAGGGAAGAAAAAGTAAGGGAAAATATCACCTGTCACAACATCTGAAAGAGATTTTATGCACTGATCTTCCAGATATTTGAA
>VJOZ01037279.1:0-10078 GCA_009801055.1 Stichopus horrens | reverse complement strand
GAGAATCCTTAGGAAGCTTAGCCTTTGCCATCTATTGAGGACGATTGGTCTTTTCTCCTCAGACCTAATCGTGCACGGGCCCTCTTTTGGATTCACTGCTATCGAGTAATTCTGCAAATACTTTATTTGTGAAAACCATTTTTGCGAACTCTTCGAATTGTTAGAATAGGAAACAAGTACTTAAGTGTGTAAGTCAATGGAACAGCTACAGTAATGGTGGTGTGCCCCCTTCATACACAATCAAAGTGTAGGCCGGTACGTTGGATGTCTCAAGAAGATGCAAAAGAAATTCATGATGCAAAAAAGACAGCATTGGCACAAACGTAAAAGTTTATCTCAACACCGACTACTTGCGAGAAGTGCTGAGGGCAGGTATAAAACTCAGACTAAATCGCGAGGAGAATCAACGTCGTTTGAACGGAAAGACAGTATATGGATAAAGTGACTCATTTTGACGAAAATAGAACCACATCTTCGACTTGTTGAAGATATGGAACATTCAGTAATATTTGAATTTGTTCGAAGAGTCCATATGAAACGCTCAGAGCGCCCATGCAAAGAGTACCACCCGTACAAATACGAATCAAACATGGACGGATTATGAAACCATGTGATTTTGACGAACTTCTGAGACTGAGTGAACTCTCCGGCCAATCTGGGTGGCTTGCAGAGCTACAATTTTTCTTGTGTACTCCGCGCCAACTGATGGTGGCGTTCCAGTTAGACAGTATGGCCTACTAAGAAACAAAGTACTTGAGAAGAACCTACTAACAGTTACCTATGTTAACCATTTGAAGCTTAAATAACGTTCAGTGGACATGCCCTTTCTACTATAGTGACAGCATTTTTCCATTTTTTAAAGGTCTTGAGCCCATGCAGTCCTAGAGCCAGTCTTGGAGTCCACATTGCCATGTCTGAGTCTTTTAAACTCCAAGTCTGAGTCTTTGAAAATCTAGACTCAAAGTCCGATAATAAAGCGCTGTCTGATGTACATGGCCGATGGAAAACGGAAGTCCAAATGTCTTTATTTGATTCCATGTAAGTGCATATAAAAGTCAGCAATGTGGTTATCATATCAATGTTTTTAGAATTATGAGAGTTGACCTTAAGATATGCATACTACATGTCACTTGATACAGACAATCCTCACATTATATCATGCATGTTTATATTTTCTCAGGAGGACAAACTCTAACCATGACAGGGAGTCTGGTTCTCTCATCATATTTTATCATGCAAGAAAAGTATTCTTTAGATATGATAACTCCTGGTCAATAAGGTGTTTAACACAGCATGGTGAGATTATAACCCATTGTAATTGTTATCTTTCATCAAAACAACATTGCGTTTCTACACCTCAACAAAGGTCTTCAACCCTCACCTAAAGAACAAAAAGTCAATGAATTTGAATTTAAGCTGGAAATACTATCGTCCAGACCGTGAACTTCTCGAGCAGTGGCAAGGGCAACGTCTATTTCACTACATATTTTTTTTAAGACTTCCTCATCTGAAACGTTTTTGAGCTGCCTCTCTAGATCTTTCAGTTTCCTAGTAGCTTCCTTTCGAAGACATTTGACGCTGCTGTCACCATCAGTTTGAAGTAAATGACTTTGCACTGAACTTAGTGACGTGTCTTTTGGATTATCCTGCAAAGATGGCATTGGTTCTTCCATGGCGGAGTGGTCTTTTTCACTGGCCATGTGTATGAAGTGTATATGTTCACATCCTGAAGGGCCCAACAGAAACTCCAGGCAGCTACATGAGAACAGGTGTGTACACACTGAGCAGACTTCACAGCGTAAGTTGCAGTTGCAGCTATGGAGCAATTTTCTGATGACAAAGTTAACGGAGGGATCAGAGGGAGACGAAACATTCCATTCTCCGTCTCCCACCGTGAAATAATCACATTGCAGCAGAGTTGATCTAGAATGGTGAGATTTCATCTCTCTGGCTGTCTGAGGATTCTTACCTTTCCTTGTTTGTTTTGCTGAATGGACCACAGCCAAGTCCCTTGAAAGCTTCAGTAGAACAAGGAGAAGGTCTGTTGATCTCCAAAATTGGAGACTTTGCGAAAGGACGTCTTTGATTCCTTTGTAAAATGTTCCATCATGATTGCTTTTATGAGACAGTAAACCTTTGCAGAGGCAAAGGGCCCAGTGGGAAGACCTTTCTCCGAGCAGGTAATTGTTACTGAAATAGCACTTGAACGCTGGAGAAATCTCCCCAAGAAATATCATTAACTCTTGCAAGGTTTTACGGAAATGGATTTCGTCACCTTCATATTGCAATGTCTTAAGGTAGGCATAGACTACTAGTTGATTCTCGATGTCAGATACGAGACTTTGCAAGTTCTTCCTCCAATCTTCGTCCACATGCCACGAACAGTCTAGTTTTCTCCACGGCTTGGAGAATATGTCAGTCCACATGTGGTACATATTGCTGCTGAGATTGGTCACAAAAAGGTCTGTCTCAATGTCGCCACACTTTGCTTTTAGAGCCTCCAAGAATGGTCTGAACAGTCTGCCTTCTTGGATACTCCCCAGAAGGAAGCAAACTGGAATTGCAACTTCACTCTCTTCATCAATAACAAGGAAAACCATGAAGAATGAATCATCCTTTTGACTAACATGAGCACAAATCATTTTACTGGCATATTTTTTGAGAGCGTCTCTCTGAAAATGTGTTTGGATTCCTAAAACAAAGTCTTCACTGCTCATGTCATGCTCCACATCTCCCTGGGGCTTGTAGATCAGTACTGGGTTATCCTTTCTGCCTCTGAGCTCCATCACCATTCTCGTCAAGCTGTCTCTCTCAGGCTGGTCTCTCGGTATGTGACTGTGCTTGAGGCATGCTAAGCTGTCTGGGAGTCTCACAGGGACCATCTCCAAACCTGTGGCTTTTGCATGTATCTGACCCATCACGCTGTCTGCATCGTATGTGCTAGAATGCCAAGTGGTGATGATGCTACTAATCTCCACAGGGAGGAGGGACAGACTCAACTTTGTGGCATGTCCGACATGATCCAAGGAATATTCCACAGTCACCTGGCCAGTATCACTGTCTTGCTTCTTCCTCATGTAAGCGCAGCATTTCCCTTCAATTTTGGTAGCACGTTTTGAAGTTCTTATTCCTTTCCCTTTTGAGAAACCAGACCTATTGCAGTAGTAGTACCGGGTGGTATGATGCGCATAGACTTTTTTTCCATTGGAGAGCACAAACCAAGAGCCACACATCTTCTCTGTTTGTTTCTTCCATTCTTCAAATTCCCTCTCTGAGGCAAATTTCTTACACAGAATTCTAAGTTTCTTCCCATGAGCTTTGTTGTAATGCAACAGCAGTTCCTTCAATGTTTTGCAGCTGAAAAGGAGACAAGGTAAAGAAGGTAGCACCAAAGCCAGTCATAATACACAGCACAATAGGAATATTGCCATACTTGATTAACTCCAGATAGAACTAAAGCTGGAGAAATTCATCAATGCTGTTGAAGAACCAGAATGCACAAATGCATTGTGGTTTCAATGAAACAATTATGAACATTTTTCTGAATATGACATCAGAACATCAGAACATACTCAATGTGACACAGGATGTGTCAGGAGCTTAGTCACTGCAATATTACATCGGTAATGTATCATGTCACCAAATAAGATGTAAATAAACACAATATGCATAATGTCTGTTGACCTAAGCTGGTGACTGACAAGCATTATGCATTCAACATACCCACATGAATACATTCATCTCTTGAGATGTCGTGTTGCCAAGAATTTCACAATTTGAACCTTGCTGACCTTGGATGACTTTTGATCTAAATCAAAACAATGGGACTCTTTTACTCAGTGTGGTTCACCTATGTGCAAAGTATGCATGAGATCTGTCTAACCTTCTCTTCTTGAGATATTGTGTTTACACGGTTTTCACAATTTGACCCCGTTGACCTCAAATGACTTTTGAACTCCAATAAAAATATAAGGAGTCTTGCACCTACTTGGTGCACCTACATACAGAGTATGAGATCTGTCCAAGCATTCCTTCTAGAAATATTGTGTTTACAAGGTATTTACAAATTGATCCCTACAGACCCCAAAATGACCTTTCACCCCTACCAAAAAAGGGTTTTTTCTACTCAATGTGACACACCTGCAAACTAAATATAAAGCTTCCCTTCTTTAGATATCGAGGTGGGCATCTCAGAAGTACAAACACACACCCACATAGCTGCATGATTTAGAAAGGACAATTAACTTGAAGGCCAGTATATTGCTGATGGGTGTGATGTATAAACAAAAGATTGATAGAGCTTTTGTTGGATTTACATTTTACTACTCTATATGATTCACATAGGTGACTGAAGATTTTCCAACATGGGGTCTGCTCTTTAACATGCATGAAGAGGGTACCATTCACATTTGACATAAATGTAACTGATGCCTGTTGACATAAACAAAGACATTACAATGGGTAATTATTTTTATTAGAATTTAAATTATCTAACATTTTGATGTTCCTGGTTACGAAAGATGGATTTCCTGTCTGTCATTGGTTCAGGTGGTAAATCCTCACTAAACAAAAGCACTCTTTTCCTCACACTGCACAATGAATATGTTACATTAGAAGCAAAAATCTGTTTGAGAGAAACTGAGGGAACAAAAAAGTTACAACCTTGGGCCCCAAATAAATGGAATTAACAACCTGATAGAAACTTTTGGCCTACAACATTTACTGAGGGACGGTGCATCATCCTATGGCATGTGTAGTTTAAACTGGCCACCCAAATTTATGTTCTGAATGTTTATGACTTCGAATCTACGTGAGTAATGGATGAAGGGTATGGGAGGTGACAGAGAAAGTGAGAAGACAAGTGGAGGGTATCACGAATTCTTTACTAGGCCATTGACGAAACACAGCACCTACCAGAAGGTGTTACACTCATCGCAATTCACACGTTCAGCAGTTCTGCCCTCCTTAGGCTCATCAGAATGAAATCTTCTTTTGTGTTTCCATAGGGCTTGTCTTGTTGTGGTCTCTGTGCTGCATGTGGTGCATGCAAAGCGTCTACTTTTAGTTGTCTTCTTTGCATTCTTCTCTTGAGCATCCCCAGAAGGACCTGTACTGGGGACAGTGACAGCTCTCCTCTTGGACTGAACCAATTCAGGCATACCTATGGTCTGACTTATAATCGAGGACAATGGAATATTAATAACACTTGAGCTGCTCGTAGGCTTAGGGAGCAATATCCTCTTTTTCTGCGAATCTCGCAGAGGGAACGCCAATGCAACAGTTTGAAGATTTGATGGCAGATGTATCCCTAAAAAAAAAAAGAAAAGGAAAATAATCACACAAGACAGATCCAGAGCGCACACACAATATCACTGCCTTATTCACAACCCACATTCACCCACAGAAAATGAGGATTACCAGGCACTACAAATCTTGAAAGACTACTTTTGATTTTGCCGTTTATTTGTAAGTGTGTCTTACACGACAGGCTTGCAGTTGCTTTCAACAGCCTGAAGTTAGACTACTTTAACTTCCAACCAACAAACATCCCATTTTGCTTAAAATGAGGGCATGAGTTTGAAGAAACTAAAAGCATTGCCACTTTGCTTCTTCTTACGTTTTTCTCTATTCTTCAAAACCCCACGTGTGCTAGGTATAGTTCTCTTAAAACTATGTAATTACCAAAAATGATGTTGACAGTTTCTAAAACTTACTCTGATGGCAAAAATGTCCTTATGCTGGTGAGACCACACCTACATGCCTATACTTATCTTGTGTATTCTGAGAATGATCTGCCATGATCTATCCCATTCTCTCTGCTGCTGTTGTGGAATAGTCAAGTGCTGAGTCCTTTTGCTTGGAACTTGTTGCATTCCACAGTAGAAGAAAGGAATCACGAAAAGCTGCACCATTGCAATCATCAAGTTTTGTTCAGTGTACAGACATGGTTCGTCACTACTCGATGATGTCACACTATGAGTACCTATAATAGCACACAATGTATTGTACAACACATGCATGCCCTTTACATGTGGACATTGTTTTCAATAACAGCGATCAGCTATTGTGAATATGTATCAGGCCCTAGTGTTACATTTTCATTGGTTTGTTCAAGTAAGGTGCATTGTTGAGACTGGATAAGTTTTGTCTGCAGCACATTTTCAATTTCCCATGTTTGGTCAGTATTTCTTCTAAAATTTGAATACTTTGTATAGGACTGACAGTTTGAACCTCAGGAGTTTTTGCTAATTATTAACTTCATCCACTCCATCAAATGACAATACTGTAAAATGAACATTAATTTTTCTGTGTTTACAGTTTCTTCAAACTCACATCATCACTTTAGCCTAGAGTTTACACTGTGCATGTAAATGCCATGAAAATATGATATCCTCTTAAAATACAAAATGTCAGTATAATGCAATGTCTGTTTTCAGAGAAAGGCAGAATCGTCGTTCAATAAATTATTTCATGCATCTGTGTTGGTCATGATTACAAATTTATCACTCACTGCAACAGTCAGGAGACAGCTTACCATAGATGCATTTCAGCTATGCGAGAGATGAGACGGCAAAAGGTATCAGTAACAGTGCATTGCAGTGCATCGCTCACCCACCATTATAGATTTATAAATGTTCAAACATTATGGTCACATACATAAATACTTTGGGTTCTAAATTAAAACAGACTTTCTGCTGTAACAAATGTGACTTAAAACCACAGTAAATCAAAATGCAGACAAAATGTGTAGATAACTGTTCAGACTGTGTATAGCAAGTGCATCATGAGGATTTCTGAGGATATAAAACTAAATGAGATGCAGATTCTGGACATCAAAAGCAGTGGCTCTCAAAGGAGTTTGTTTGGGGTGATGGAGCATGTCAAGGTGGCATGTTAGAACAGACAATAAGGTAGTACCACATGGTTTGATGAATAGGGAAATTTGAAAATGAACTAAAATAGCTAAATTGTGCATCACACAGACTTATATTCAATCTTCCTTTACTACTGATAAACAACAAGAACAAAGTATAAATAAAATAAATTTGCCTCTTCTGAAATGTTTCATTTCTAAAATTAGAAGTTTTTTTTTTTGCTACTCAAGGTGCTGGATACAGTTATATCTCATTTGTAACCAGAAAGTCAAAGGAGTTGAGATGTCTTGCCAATATTCACAAAGGTAGTTCCCAGAAAAATGCTTTGCAGAGATGGTACTCTTGCAAAGATCTTTTGACCTTTAAAACTCCATCACAAAAAGCAGGAGGATCATCTACTAACAATGAACAAAGTTCACACCAAGTATGAAGTTCAAGAAACTTTTCATTCTTGTTCAGTAACTGAGATACCATATTTCAAACTATGACCTCTACTGACTTCAAGTGACCTTAGACCTCCATAAAATTTGGCAGATCACAGTTTCTGTCTACTGATTGAGAGCTACTAATCATGTTTTCAGGCGGAAGTTGAAACAACATTCATTTCTTGAGATATTGCACATAGGTTTTCTGACTTTTAACCTCTGGTGACCTCAAGTAAGCTTTGACCTCCACCAAATGTTATAGGAGTCATCTCTTCAATATGGGTAATCCACACACTAAGAATCAGATTCCCCACAGTTATCTCTCATTGGAAAAATGGTTTTCACAGTGTTTAAAAGCAAAACATAAAACACACAAATACAGGCACAAACATGACATTGCATAGATTCCTTGAGCCTTTGGCAAGGAAGCAGAAAGTGAGACTAACCTTCTGCTGGTTGCGATGTGCTATCAGAACTATTCTTGATGATGGTTTTATGTTTCTTTCCCTTCTTCTCAGGCTCTAAACAGAATGGAATAGATTGCATAAAGAACTGTCACTACCATCTCTACAGGTACAGTATCTACAGAGATGCTCTTCGCAGCTGCCTTTTGGAACACCTTTGCAAATTGCAAAAAGAAGAAAGTTGCTCAAGCTCAGGAAGAAATAGTTCTCCCAAACTTTCCAATATATTATGGAAATGTCACTTTCTCTGACATATTTCTCCTTTTTGTGATTGGTACTGTAGCAACATACATGACCCTAACATGCTGAGATGCTAAACAATGGAACAAAACTGCAATCAGTGGCAGAATGTGACATCAGTATCAAAAGCACAATGCAAGAATGCATTGTGGTTTAAATGAAGTAACCAGAGTCATCACTGAATGTAATGTGTAGCACTGCCTAACTACTGTATAATCACAGTAACCAATATTTAGAGTAAAAATTGGGTTATGACAAGCAATACATCAATTGTGAGGTCTGTCCATGGTTCCTCCTTAAAGCACTGTTCATAGTTTTTTTTTTTTTTTTCTCAAAACAACCATACATTGGCACATAATTAACTTTGACATCCACAAAACTAATTATGTAGTCTCCTCAAGATTCACTGCTGGAAATACTGTGTTTACAAGCTTTTTTTTGACGTCCGAAGAGAGTCACCACGTAAAGACTGACCTCACATGAAGTATTATCGAGAAAACCAATCACCTTTAAAGATCACACTTCTTTCTGAGCCCAGTCTTTTTGACATACTGTATACTGAATGGAGTACAAACTTACTAGAAACGAAAAAGACACGTATTTCTCATTTATACGATGACTGAACTGATGTTTTTAATTACATTTACATCAACTGTGAAAAATTTGTATTTCCACAAAACTGTGAGACTACCTGTATGACCGTCAACTTGTTTTGTGGTTACTTTGTCCTCTGTACTAACTGTTTGAGGTGCATCATCAGGAACAGATGAAGGAGGAGCAGTGGCAACCTTGGTAGCTGCAGACGCTGTTTCATTTGCATTTGAAGTCTCGGTTCCTTCCTTGCTGTGACTCCGCAAATCTCTCAAAGCTTCCACTGCCACCGTTATCTCGTAATCTTTCAAAATGGAGAAAGGATGCTGTCATCAAAAAGTTTGCTTGGTTACATGGTTGCACTAATATGCTACACTGACCTACCGCACATGCGAACAAATTGCACATCACAATGTACAGTAAAGGCTATTAAAAGTAGTTGTGAATATTCAAGGAAACTGTAGTTCAATGTTGTATTTCCTCATCTTGAGCAACCATTTTTCTTTGTTTTTCATACTGTATTACAGTACATACTTGACAATTTTTCTACAAATGTAACCGCAGGTGCATTAAAATGTAGTGCTTTACAGTATGGCTCAAATATCACACCACTTTCCAATTTTTTGCACTTGTACTTGCAGCATTACTTCAAACCATCTATGAACACAACAAATGCTATGGGAATGCTATCTGCCTAACGCGAGGTTGGTCACCAAATCTGGATTTTCATTTTGATGACCAACAATTCGAAACTTCATTCAGAAATCTTTAGAATATTTTGTACAGTACATTCACTGCTTTAGATATGCATTGTTCATGTGGCAAAGCCTAAACTACAGTACAGTTAATCATCAAAACAATCTGTGGATGACACCTCGATTCTGGAATCTAAGACTCAGTCATAGATAACTGTATATTGCATTCTAATATGAATAGCTAAGTCTTTCATAGTACATTTCAAAAATATTCCACACCACCCTATCAGTTACATGTTACAAATGGAGAATATTCGATAACGACCATACAAGTCTTTTTCCCGTATTACATCCCATCGACAAACACATTAAAATACTACCGCATTTTACAGTGAAATAACATTCCGGCCTACAGTAGTCTTCACAGAGTTTCCATACTGTGCAAAAATCATGTCTTGAGAAGACTTTTTCTACATGATTGACCATGATGTGACGGTCAGATTTACCATAAAGGTTAGGGTTTGTCCTCTCAAGAAGGGATAATCATGAATGAATAATATCATGTGGGGACTGGTTGACATTCAAGACAGCCTACTGTAATGAATAATCCATAGATACAGCATGATGATGAAGAAGTTACTCAATAGTATTTTTGTCCCTTGTTTCTGTGTACAGTAAGTTCTACGGCACAGTCTCAATCCGCGCATTGAAAAATTTTTTAGAGTTTCAAACAATTTGTATCTATACACGAAGACTGAGAACAGATTAAAAGTTGTTGACATGTAGTT
>VJOZ01037270.1:7048-21205 GCA_009801055.1 Stichopus horrens | reverse complement strand
TACATACATACATACATACAGAGTGGAATTTTAGTCCGCTGCTCTCTTTTCTATTCTTAAACATGTCAGCCGATCGCAATGTCTCATCCTTCTCGTCAGCAGCATGTGAACGGCATTCGATCATCTATCATAATGATCTCCATTATTTTTTGTCTTTTAGTCGAATCAATAAAAAATTAACAAAAGTAAATAGAACTCTCAGATGTCTCTCTGTACTTTGTCAAATTGTTAAATCTGAGCTTTCCGCTCCATCTGGGACTGAACTAAATGCCATTCGAAACAACGTATTTTACAACCATGGCGTAACTAAGATTTGAGTGTTGGGAATACAGAATACTGCATGAAAAATGTCCAAAGAAAACTACAGTTAAGTATTGTGTGAATTTGTAGTTGTTTGACCTTAACAATAAATCTGACCCAACAGGAGATTTAAAGCTTTAATTTTACCTTTATATTGATTCCCAGTGAGTTCCTTCTATCATGCCATTGTGGACCTGGACTGTGTATGACAAAATGCATCACAAGATTACACTGTTTAGCCACTAAACGCACGTTTCCCTGAGGAACTTCATAAAACACTCACATGTCCGAAAAAGAGATGATTCATAAACTCAGGGGTCACTTTACGTCCATGATGGCAAGCCGATTTTGAAGCAATGAATCAAATGGAGGCCATCAGTAGATCACTGCAATTGCAGAAACAAACCTTATGGCATCATGGCCAGTCTTGGAAAATGGACGCTCTACTTTTCAAATAATCTCACAATGCACTATGCTACACAAGTTCATTCGCAAAAACCGTAGGCTTATTGCGATAATGATTATCAGCCATAATATATATATTCCAAAGAATTCTTTAACAGGGACAAACGCGCAATTATTTCAACCATCACATCTAATATAAAACACGCTCTCCACTTAATGGGTATCTAACGATCGCTAATATTCTGTCCTTCTGTAGTATAAGGGAATACAATTACAGAGATTATCACTGTAATTACTGCAGAATTTGTTTGCTCTTATCGTTAAAGTTCGTGTGGCATGAAACTGACATTTTTTTAAAGCATTGGCTGCATGAACCATTGAACATGNNCTGCATCATGAATAAACATTAGCCAAGTATGTAACAATGTAACATCAAGAGAGAATGATTTATCTGATAATATCCTTTGCTGACTTAAACTTTGTTTTAAGAACAATTGGCGATTTCATAAGGAGCCACGGTTTTATTTTGTAGTCCTATATTTTCTTTTTTATAAATATTGATTTCACTTATCAATATGTAAGCCAGAGGGCAAAGTAATTAACAGAAATTAAATGTAGGCCTAAGATGTGATATACCGACACTGTGCTACATTCTACGTCATAATATTTGCATTTTCATCAAACTTTGAATATAACAACAATTAACAATTAGCTAGCTAACTTGGTAGACATGACAACGTTGTCAAAGTTGTTTTAAAGAAGAGATACTCCCATCTCGTCTCGTAAACCACAATGCAGCTTAGAACTGTCAGAAAAGTTATCATTGTCATTACCTAAGTCACATTTAACCCATTGCCCTTCCGATTTGTCAGATCTGACTGAAAAAAATCGGACAATAACGCTAACACGGTTACATTAAAAAGGGGTCCGCTCGGGGTGGGCAAGGGGACCGAGTAGTGACCGGTCGGTGATAGGTCGATTTTGTGAATGTATATCCAAGTTTATGAACGATACTCAGCCAGTCACCGGCTCTCGTAAAACCTAGACCGAATCTCTTACGATGCCCCCATGGTATTGGTTAGGGCGCCCACCAATATTTGAGGACCAAACTGTGTCCAAACGGACATCAGTTAGACGCCTGATGAATACCCAGCAAACAACGACGGGAATCCGGTGGGCATAGATCATTGCATTTGAGAAATCATTACATGGTCATTACATGTGGGAACTCTGTGAGAAAATTCATTCGCGTCGCAAAGAAATGAGAGATGAGAAGAAGCGAGAGGAAAATGGAAAGAAAATTCCTCCAAAGCCCTGGGAACTGCTCTGAAAACTATTGGCTCTGCCTATAATAGGATAATAGAGCAATTGTAAGCAATAAAGACGCTACTATTTTGAAGGCCAAAGTATATTACACCAATCTATTTCATACAGTAGTAATGTCGAAAATTAAGTTATGAACAAGTACGTTTGAATTTAATAAATGGTGTTATCATCAACTTTTGTAGGTTGTTTTGTGAAGTATTGAAGACGTTCATGCAGGAAAGAAACATGTACAAAAGGATTATACAAAAAGAGAGCAAATGAAACCAGAAAGATGTAACAGAAATTGAACATAGAATTGCATCATTGCCTCAATCGCTTTCACAATGTAGCACAGCGTTAGCGTTAGTGTTTTTATGTCCAGCAGTGGTGAGCAGCTGAAATCCCCGAAGTTTGACGGCGATTTTAATATCGGCGTACAATTACCGGTGGCAGACTAGTTATCCCCAGATTTCTAACCGTTTCCATGAAGTCAGCATATCGTCATGCGAGGCCGGACCGTTACCAGTGCGGGAACCAAACATACACCCGACAGATATATAGACCGATTAAATTTAACCCGCCTTGACGCGCGGTCCCCGACGATATGCCAGATGTCATGCCGGATATCGTGGGGACATCAGCCGATATTTTGACGTTGACTTTTCGATGCTTTTTGGAAAATCATTTGTCAAACAATTGTCAATCATGACGATTAAAGATGATTACTACTTCTACTATTTGTTACATTTCTTTCATAAAGTGGGACTTCCACGTCCATGTGGACGTATTCATATGTACTTTACAAAACAAAACACAAATACACTAAAACTGAGATGTTGAACAAGATCAAAAGCGAAATGTTAAGTTTAAGTTGAACGGAAACGATGATTTTAAGGATATACTCCTCGCAGGATTAAAGTTTGTAGACAGTAGTAATATCAGATGATGAGTGTTGTTTAATGTGACGGATGCTAACCGAATGGGACTCAAGCTCCTTTTTAATCACAAAGTACCTGGTTGCCTTCACATTTTACCTTGAGTTGTTACTCACATCCAAGTTTGACTGTCAACCTCTCTTCTGTCAGGAAATGTATGTGCTAATATTTGACTACCATTGAGTGACATTTTTGTCAGTGCCGAATAGAAATTTTAAGACGAAGTAAAGTCAAGAAGGAAGATCGAACAAATGTCTAACTTATTTGAACAAATCTTATCTAAGATCTACCAACGATTCAGCGCCCATGGCTGTTACATTTTAAGTTTAAGCTCAGATCGAAGCATTACCACATTTTTGTCACGTGGTCCAAATCATCAGCCTACGCTTGAGTGGCTGAACAAATGTCACAGCAGAGACCATGTATAAAAGTTTACGAAAGGTATAAATACCCACGTACCCAACTTCTAAATTGAACAACATGTTTACCATTCCAAAAGAAAAACATTTTAAGGGAACCGACGAACTTGATATAGCTTAAAATTTGTCAACTAATCTTTTGTTCTGTTTTCTATTTAGTTCTCCTGCTTATATTTACTGACAACACTCAATAGCGATATACAATAGGCCAATTGTACTTTCACGAATTGCCAGAAGAGTGACCCGTAGTTGTTTTGCTGATCGAAAAACTGGCAACGCATCGTTTGTGCCTACTTCTCTACAACCTACGCTATTAGTACAGATATATAAAACATACCAGGTCACTACCCGCATTCAGTCTGCCGCAGTACAAGCGATAAACCAGTCGCGAGGTAACATATTGCCTGAGAATACAGGTCTTCATTATCACTTCAACTGTCCTTTTTGGTTCTTCGTGGCACGAGAAAAGAGATTATTGCTTTTGGACAGCTCTGTTGCACTATTGCATTACTTTTCCTTCATCTTTGATACATTATAAGGCTTGCTCTTGTTACCATTTCCAAGATAATTTCTTTCCTCGCCCCATATATTGGGATTTATTTTTGTGCTTTGTTCTTCGAACAGTGTGAAACAAACGCTCTTCCTTATTGAGCTGATACTACCAGGTGACAATCTTTTATATGGATCAGAATACATCAGATTTACTGTTTTGCCTGTTTACTTTGGCTCTGTCGTTCCATATCTACGTGGTATCGTAAAACACAATTTCGACCCATGTGTTCCAGGAGAGCTTATCCTGAAGGCAATTTTTTTTTCTCGTTTTTCATTCGTTGCGATTGATTGATATATTGTGATCTCTTGAAAATTAATTTTTTTTAACTCTGCCACACAAACTTAACTTTGCGATGGGATTTTTGTTGTGAATTTGCTTCAGTAGTGAAAGGAAAACATCATTCGAAATGCTTGCTGATTTTTTAAATTGAGGCAAAGAACTCTTCATATTCTCTTTCAATTACTGACTTTATACAGACTGTTTAAATTGCAAACTTGCGTATGCATGTAACCGTTTTAAAGGAAACCCAAGTATCGAGGGACACTTACCGCTTATCTGTTGTACTAAATGTAAATGCACTCAATGTACTAAGCTATTTAAACCACACTCCAACGAATCAACAAACAAAATTAGCAGCTACTGATAATGATGATTCAGTAATTTAGTAATTTCAGCTCTGGAAGCATTTTCTCTCCTTTTAGTTGCAAGATAACTACTTCTGGGAAAAAACGATGACCCAGATAAAACGAGAAGGCAACGCAAGTTTCTTTGATGAGGAATAAATAAAGAACGAATTTTGGTGTAGCCGAATCTTCATAAATTTTATTACATGATTATATTGCAAACAGGAGAGATCAAGAAAGTACTGACACAAAAATTCCAATAAAATTTATCAAGAGGAAAAGCAAAGATTTCAGGAGGAACGACCCCAACACACACTGACAGGCAGGTACAACAGTATGGAGATGGAATCAACTACAGAAAGCACAACAAATGGTGTAGAAGCAGTTACCTATCAAGGACCAGTGTCGGTTTTTGTAGTGTTTGGTGGCATTCTTGTGTTATTAATTGGAATACCCACAAACCTGTTTTTAATGACAGTTATTTTCCTACGTTCAAAGTTACGAAATCTAAACAACTTTATCATCGCAAACATAGCACTGTGCGGGTTAATTCAATTGCTCCTTGTGATACCGTGGCAGTTTTACTCTTTCCTCACTGGTATTTGGCCTTTTGCATTTTGGTTGTGCAAATGTACACTGTTTTTAGCGACTATGACGGTCGACGCTCTGATGAACAACATGGCGGTCCTAGCCCTCTATCGTTATTTCGTTGTCGTTCGAAGACAAAATCGTTTTCTGAAAACTAAGAAAGTGATCGTTACGATGGTTGTTTGCGCTTGGATCATCTCGATTGCTAACAGCGTATTTACGCTTTTTGGATTTTCTGAATCGGTTTTCTTTCCACAGTACGGACGATGCATCCTAGTTGCAGAGCAATCCTCGTTGTTAAGGTTTCTATTTAAAGCCAGTTCATCGTTCACTTTGCTAAAGGTTATACTTCCGATTTTGTTCTCTTATCCCAGGATATTTTACGAGGTTCGTAAAACTTCTCTCGCGGTGTCCGCCACTGATACAAACAGAGGACTAAACCGTTCTGCTGGCATTAGTTACCGGCGACCACTTTCACAGCAGGAGGTGACAATCACTATCGTCTGTTTGGTTAATTTTCTTCTCTTTTTGAGTTGCTACGGGCCAATTGTCATCATCACGTTCACGTACGTGGGAAAGGGGAAATTGGTTCCCCCAAATGTGCAGAAACTCTCTACTCTGATGTACTGGATCGGGAACACCTTAAATCCGTTGGTGTACGCAATCCTTCAAAAAGAAACAAGGGAGGCCCTGTTCAGCATTCTACGTCAAATTAAAAATAAAGGGGTTCGCGACGATCTTACAAATTCTGTCTCTCAAAGCTCTTGAATTTAAACGAAACTGGGGGGACACGTAGTCTCTTAATGTCAGACTAATTGCATTTCAAATTTTTAATTTATATATGTAATGTTCAGAAGAATCATTCTCAGTGAAACGGTCATATGTAAGTGGTGGCAGTTTAAATATAAGCCTCAAGTGGGTATTTCTGTTAACTTACAGTAAATATATGTACAATACAAATACATACAAATACAATAACTTACAGTAAATACATTGCCTGTGTTCAGGCAAAGTAGTTATGTCAGAATTTGGCAAATTGACCCTCCAGTTTATTCTACTCTAATTTGCTAGTTAGATCAGACGGGGTGTAATAGAACAACGGAAACTTCCTTCTTCATACCCAACAGACAAGTTGCCGCCAAACTTATCTGATTTGCCCATCAATCACGCATTTAACGGACGTAAATAATGTCAGACAATTTGTTTGGTCCATAGCTATAACATTGTCAGTCTCTGCCAAATTCCCGTCGGGTTATATCGCAGTAGCAGAGTTGCAACGAGTCACCCAATTTTGCAGTTGAGTCATTTACGACTTTTAATGTGAGTCAAGTCTGTGACGCGAATCACTGTTCTATGATTATGAGGAAAGTCATGTACAATTTCTAGAGAGATTGGTAACTCGAGTTATTACTAGTTACATCTCCGCACAATAGAGCAGTTTTATGGTGTGTACTTTCCTAAACATATGCACACCTTCTTCAATCTGCGAAAGTTTGCGGGAATTAATAGAATGCTACAAGAAGAGATAACCCGTCGGTTTGATTTGTGAGAAAATCGTCCTGGCTTTACTGTCAGCAGCAACGTTACCCTTTTCAGAGGATATAAGCAGGTGTGAATACTTGTTACTTGAGTACAAATTAGAACAGGCAAATGTAAATGGGTACCATAACCCTTGCCATTCCCTTTCGGATGGAAACTCTTATCACACTTAAGGAAATGTAATAGGATTAGCAAAATTTCCAATGTAACGTTGTCTTTTGTACCTCACTATTGATCTTCCCAGCATTCTACTATCCAAGCACTCATTGGTTATCCTTAGGTTATCGTACATTAAAACATTCTGCATTGCAGTGACATTCACTTTACTGAACCGCTGGTTTTTGTTAGGTAATGACATAAATCAGTCTTTTGTGCAGCATGTCATAATTTGGGGACAACATAACATGCTTTAGAACAGAATGATCAGATCACCTGTATTTTATTTGCATTTACTTCACTTGACTATTTATAGTCACTTCGCATGTGTTTCAAGTTGTGCTTTTGGTGTAAGGTACATGTATGACATTGTTACAACAACCATGAACAGATCTATTGGGTGATGAAACAAGCAAGGGATTCTCTCAATAGTGTCATATCAACCCTGTTTTATTCAATTAACTGGAGTCCTTAATCTAACTGACGGAGGGATACCGTACAAGAACCGTAGTACCGAGTGCCGAGTACAAATGTCTCTGACACTTTATGGCAAGCTCAATGTGCCAGAATTAGGGAAAATGTATTTGAGACTTCTGAAATCCGAGTGTATCGGTTGAAAAGAAATTTCGTCCTATTTTCGGAAGATATGAATTTGAAAACGGCGTCCTTCGTTGCCAAAGCAGTGACAATCGGAAACTTAGGGTTCTTTCGATAAAATGTGTCTCGTATATACTCATCGATGAGTTGCCTCCGGTTTATCAATTTATCGGTGTGCTAAAAGAACCTTTCAAATTAGGTTATTTTTAGTCACAAATGTGTCTTCGAAAACAGCATCTTCATGCTGCTTGAATGTGGTGCCTTAATGTGGTGATGTCGTGGTAGCCCTTGGTAGATAAGTGATTCCTTTTGTGTCATGCGTAGTTTAAGGTCATTTTGAACAAGCATAAAACTTTATAAATATAGAAAACTAAGTTTACAAACACATCATCACAAATATAATGACGCTTTATTGTCACTTTAGAGCAGTCTGTCCAGCCAATAGTTTGGATGTTAAACTTGTTATGTATGTATAGTCCTTGGTGATTATATATGTTATCAATATTAATTGTCATTGATTGAAATTGGAACTCCTGGTCTGATCTCTTGATCTTATTTGCTGTTGTTCTCATTAAGTTCCGATGCTATTCATAGCGTATAAGTGGTCAAAGGTATAAATAAACAAAAGGTAAATTATATCAAGACGTGCAAATGCGATTGAAATTCATTTGTTGGCTATTTGTAAACACATATTAATAAAACGTCGGTAACAATCTCCTATATGTCGTCAGCAACTAGTGCAAAACCAATTGCTAAGATTATTTGTGTATCGGGGGGAAGGAAGGAAGATCGGGTAAGCCTGCTCCAGCATGCCGAGGAAGTAGCGTAGTGGGAGAGCGTTCGAGTGGGAGGGGGCTGTTGACGTAACTCCTTCCACGGTGTGGAAAAGTTTTGACGTTTTGCCATGATTGTTAAGATTCAAAATTTAAGCGTAAAATTGCTACATATCGAAATCGTCCCTATAGTCTATGTGGTTTGTGTTGAATGAGTCTTCCTAGTATGAACAAGTCATAAGCTTTGGTGATAACGACATGGTTCAATAGAAAGGAGCAATTTACCCTTTGTTGAGTAAGACGCCCCCGAATGATGGAGTTGTGATTGTCTAAGACTATCCGGTTTGGTAACAGAATGTAACGTGTAATACCGTCCGGTCAAATGTGTGAGGTATCATTTTTGTCTCATTCCGTCAATATTCTACCAATGGGCCCTCTATTTGACCTCCTTTGTTTGTCGTATTCTATACATTCCCCACATGTTTTTCACAGAGTGTTTCATAGTCTTAGTCGTCCAGCTGTTCTCTGGAAATGTTTCTGTGAAGAAGGAAAATATGTGAAATTCAGGTCAAAACCCATCCGAAGACGGTTAACGTTAATTGTCGAAATAAAACAGGCTCCCCGATTTACTCCATCCCCAAATCTACTCATTCCCGGCTCTTAGACTTCGTAACTTCCGTTCCTCTCACGTCAAGATATTGAAATATTAATTGATGTGCCTTATTAAATTCTTCTATTTAATTCTTCCAGAAAGTAAATAATCCATGAAATATGAAAAGTAACTCATGTTATTGCTATAAACCAACATTTTATTTCTTCTAAGAAGGAAAATTAAAGTAACATGTAGGCTCAGGTTTACAACAGATAACACCGTCTGTCCGATCTTGACGTAATAAATATTGTGTATATTAAGACGAATATACGTATGACGAATACAGTCTGCTTCTGATCTTGTCTTCCTGTCTTAAAAACAAACCCGTCGTCAAGACATTCCCATTTTGAACTGTTTTGGAATCTGTTCCGGATCGTTACAAAATACGAATCATTTAGTGATTTTGCAAAATGCAACCTTGCTATTTTCCGAAAAGGACAGAGCTATTGGTTTAATCTTTATCATAGTTTTTTCAAACAATCTGCATCTACCTCCGTTGTTATTTTGTTGTTATTATTTCTGCATTTGTGGCCTTGAAATGTTTGACTGTTGAATTTTTCACACTATGAAATAAACCGTTGCTTTGAATTTTTGAGACTAGTTTGATTTTCTTCCTTCACAAACTGACGGACCATCAACTTAGCGAATGACTTGCAGTTAATTTGAAGAATCGATATTTTCCGCACGACTAAACATGTTCTTCATTTTTGTTTTCATTCCAGAAGCTTTTTCGTTTAATGGAAAATTTGTAAACAAATGTTTTTCATGATACTTGAAAAGCATTTGATGAATGTAGTGAACGTTTCTCTCTTTCTCTGGCTCTCTTCTGGAAAAAGCAACTAAACATCAATATTTGTTGATGACGTTGATAACATCTTTTTTGTTTTATTTGCTTGAAGTCACAAACATCGGGGAGGTTGGAAACATCAGCAATAGTTTGGTGCGTTTTTCTGTAGTCTTATAAAGGATATGTTTCATTATCTTGGAAAAGGAAAAAGAGTCACTTTATTATTTCTTTTTTTCTTTTTTCGATATGCATCAATTGTTATCACTTCGTGTTTGTTGTGCGTGTTAGCACATCAATGCGTATTGCACTGTAACCATGGAGACAACGTTCTAGAGCTGTACGTATGGATACGCTCGCTCTGTTCATATTCATTTTATATCCTTCAATGAAAGTGAATTCGCTCTTTTTTCACTTTCTTGTTCCCACAAAACCGATGTTGCGCACATTGCTGTTGCAGTGGAGTCATGCAGAACATGCAGGATACGTGAAAAGAAGAAGTCAAGGTAATACGCTCCGCTGGACACTATGTGTAACCACCGTACAACCAAGTAGCTAGAAGCTATTTCATGTCTTCCCCTTGTATCTTACACCAGCTGCATGGGAAGGGGAGAGGGAAGGTGTAACGATATTTCTCCAGGTCTAAATATGCTTGTTAATGTTTTCCACATTAATATACACGGCTACGTTGACTCTAGGAGTTGGTGAGCAAGTTATAAAAAGACAAATGTACAAGTTATATCAAACATAGAATAAATTAATATAGAATATTAAAGCTCTAAACAAACAATGAACAAAATAATGTTGTATTTTGAGCTATATGGCCCATTCTTGCTTAATTAGTATACATGGAAAAGATCCTCACAATTCACTTCAATTGAAAAGCAGATCTTTCGTGTGGAACAATGCTATTAACAGACAATTATTTATAAAGTACCACAACCCTAAATGTATATGTATATATGTTCATTCCTCCGATTTTGAAATTAAAGTCAGAAATTGCCAAAGAGGAGGGGTGCGGGTGTCAAAGACTGTCTAATAGTAGCACCACCATAAGTTGATGGGAAAAGAAAATTTGTTGGACCAAAGTACTTCCCTCATCGATTTAAATGATATATTTCAGGTAAAACGCCCACAACATAAAAAGTAAGTAGAATACCAGCAAAATTATACAAAAAAAAAACCCATACAAAGTACCAAAATATGCTTTGGGCACAACCCTTCCAAATTTTCGCCTTGTATTTGGCTACCTGCCTGGTATGGGTGTGTGTGTGTGTGTGTGTGTGTGCAGTGGTATATGGATGTGCGTATAGGAAATTATTGTGCCAGTCAAATTTTACAAGGATGATCATCACCAGTGGACGTAACCATGCAATGGTCATCCGACCATTAACGCTGACCCTTCCTCCATAAGGCCTTAATTAGCTGAATATAGAGGGTCATCTTTTAAAGGGTCTTCTTCACTTAAGAGTTTACAAGAAGGTCATTTGTATGAAAGAAAAGTGGATATTTAACGCCCGTCCAACCCGGATATTTACAACTTGACTGTAACTTTATCTTCTATTCCTTGTCATTCATCGAAGGCCAAGATTTGATCTTGCTAAGAAAATAGGACTAAATACACCTGAACCAACAACCTATAGTTATACTCACAGCTCATATTTTTTTTCTCGCACTATCTCTATACTGCTTTTTCTTTAAGAAAAAGCCCGTGTCAATTTACTGGACACAGTTTTTTTTTTCGAATAAATTGTTGTTTGATGAAGTCATGTTTTGGTTCCCGAAAAATACGCTCTCTCGAGTAGCAGGGTTTAGGGGTACAAAACCAGCACATACACACACACTCACACACACTCACGCACACACATACAACCAGTTCTGAACACCACAGTGGCAAAAACTAACAAGAAACTAACTAAGTCACTTGTCTATTAGGTAAAATTGATATTTGTTTTGCGTTGGAAATATTTCAGCACGGTTGACTTTTAAAAGCAATTTGATAACAACGAATGTTGCTGATTGTGGATTGTGGTTCAATGGAAAGACACAACTACTCCATGCTAAAAAATTGTCAACTGTTCTCGAAACAAAGTTTAAGTGAACAAAGGATATTATAAGACATATTATGGGACTCCATCTCTTAACATCACAAGTTTGCATACTTAGCTAATGTTTATGCATAATACAGGTGAAAGACAGGAATTTGGGTGTAAAATTACCAGTAATGATTTGGTGAAATTTTCAACATGTTCAATGCTTCATACAGCCAATACTAAAAAAATGTCAGTTTCATGCCCCACACTATTTACGATAAGAGCAAACAAAGTCAGTAGTATTTACAGTGATAATCATTGTAATTGTATTCCCTTATATTACAGAAGGACAAAATATTAGCGATCGTCGGATACCCATTAAGTGAAGAACGTGTTCTATGGTCACATGTGATGTTTTTAGCAATTGTGCGTTTGTGTCTAGTAACGAATTCTGTGGAATATATACATATTATGGCTAATAATTATTATTGGAATAAGCCTACGGTTTTTGCAAATGAACACGTGTAGAATAGTGCATTTAGATCATTTGAAAAGTACAGAGTCGAAGTTTCAAGAGTGGCCATGATGATCTAGGGTTTGTTTCTACAATTATATTGATCTGTTGATGGCCTCCATTTGATTCATAGCCTCAAAATCGGCTTGCCATCATGGACATTAAGTGACCCCTGAGTTTGTGAATCATCTCTTTTTCGGTCATGTAAGAGCTTAACGAATTTCCCCAGGGGAAGCTTGCGTTTTGCGATTAATGGATAAACAATGGCAACAGGAAAAGGAAAACGTTTCGTAAACAATTTCTGCCGATGAACAGATATTTTTCCGTTTTTCTGCCACAGAGAAACATTTGACATTTTGCCGTTAGTGCCTATTCCATCTTCTGAGGATATTGTTTCTGCTTTGATTCTTGCTGTCTTTGACTCCCTGTGTTTTGGCTCCAATTAATCCACCACCGATTGTTATATAAATACCTAAAGAGACAATGATATGCTTCATAGGTGTTTTCGGTTTGTCTCCTCTCAACATGTAAACGCCAAATGTTTGCGATTAAACGTGTAGTGTAATTTTACTTCAAGTTCACAGCACTATAGTGGTAACTATGTCAGTCTAGTAGTATGCAGATAGAGATAAGCGAATAAGGGAGATGTGAGGGATGGTCAGTATAAAGGTCACTGTACGTAATTTTTAAAGGCGGTGGATCAGCTACTAACTGAAACTAACAACACATGTTGGGAACCACATTCATTGTAAGATACATTAAAAGTTTGTATTTTTATTCAGGAACTTCCACATACAAGGTACAAAGAAAGATGAATCAGAAATATTTCAAGTGCGTGAAGGGAATAAATATTACGTCAATAAAAGTGAGATAGCCACTAATGATGATGATGATGACCTCGGCTAAAAAGGGAGCCCAAGAAACACTTACTGTCATATGTGTACAACAGTGTATGGAGATGCGAACAACTAGGAAAAGTCCAACAAACAGCGCAGTAGAGGTTACCTAGTACCAAGGACCAACGCCCATATTCGTTGTGTCAGCATGGACGCTAGTTTATTGATGATTATTTCTTTACGTTCGTCATCACCAATACAGTGATCTGCAGGGTAATTCAATTGTGATACTGTAGCATTTTTAATCCGTCCTCTGTACTTGGCAGATTGCATTTTGGTTTGGCAAGTTTATAAAGCTATTGGTGACTGTGACAATAGACGCGCTGATGAACAACAAGGCGGTGCTAGCAATGCATAGTTATTTCGTTGTCGTTCGAAGGCAAATTCGACGACAAAATCGTTTGATGAAAATTAAGAAAAGGATGACTGTCTGTGCTTGGATCATCTCCATTAGAAATAGTTGGTTGCTGCGAGTAGGGTATGAATAGGTAGTTTTCTCACCCAGTACGGGGCATATTATTTCAATGACCAATACTCAATGTCACGTTTTTTTAGACCAGATTCAAGTAACTTTTAGTGAAGGTCTTACCTCCGATTTTGTTCTCTTATCCAATTAAATTTTACGAGGATGGCAAAGTTTCTTTCGCTGTTGCCGCCATGGGTACAAACGGATCCAAAGATCGCGAAGGGGGCGTTAGATACCGACCACTATCACAAGAGGAGGTAACAGTAACTACCCTGTGTTTGATCAAATTTCTTGTCTTTTTTGGTTGTGAATGGCCTCTTCTTATCCTTTCTTTTAGTTACATGAGAAAGGTCAAATTTGTTCCCTCAAATGTGCAAAAATTGTCTACTGTGATGCACTAGATTGGAAACACCTTAAATCCGTTGGTATAAGCGATTCTTCAAAAAACAAAACGAAGGACTCTGTTCAGCCGTTTACGTCACGTGAGAAAACAAAAACCATCCATTATCATCTAGTACCATAGGACTCAATCAAACTAGGTCATGAATTGTAAAAGGCATAGCTAGTGACATAACATTCGGTAACCAGTCGCTTCGCCCCCTTTCAAGTTCCCCCCCCC
>VJOZ01037257.1:298-13605 GCA_009801055.1 Stichopus horrens | reverse complement strand
ATGAGTCACAATGGCTAGAAATCCTGTTTTCTTGATAATTAGTCAGAAAATCCCATCACAATTACATATTTTTTGGCATGGCAACTATTGAAATTCACATTCCCTGTCTGTGGATGTAATACAGTAAGATAAACCAAGGAGTTTGGTATCTAATTGATCATATTACTGTTTGCTACCCAGTGAGTACGGTAGAATCACTGTGAGGTGATAGCAAGGCAGAAATAAAACTAACAGTGATTACAGATATACCACACTTATCCTTTGTCTTAGTGTGGTATGAAAGCAAGACTTTACTTAGCTTCATTTCAATATATGTAAATAACAATTCCACTTCTTACACATTCCTACAGCTTTCTGATTGAATTTGCGATTGCTTTGAAACTGGCAAGTAACTAAGCTTTCTCATACATCTCTATTCAAAGCATGCAGAGACATGCAAAGGACAAAATGGCACATTGCAAGATTGACATTATGACTATTTAATATGCCTGACTAGTGGACATTACAAAAATCTAAAAGTAATCATTTTAACATTTTTAGGCACCTTTTCAAGAATTTCGAAGTTAGCAAAACTGATATTTGAATCTATGAATCCCTCAGAGTCAGAAAACTGACATTTTGCCGCCAATGCCCCTGATCAAAAATGAGAAAATGTGGAAAGTCATGCTAGCCAGTTCATAGACCTACTCAATGTGTTTTCATATATGCAAGTTTTGACGTTTTAACAAGTTGTAGTAAAATGAAAAATTTCCGATGCTCACCGAGCCAAAGTGACAATCAATCGAATTTTGCCGCTTTTGATAATCATGATATAGTCTTTTATGTTTCTGTTGCTTATCTAATCTTCAATGCTTCCGGACGGACCACAGGCGTCCCGTGGAAGTAAAAATGTTGCAGATGACAAAAAAAAGAGCCTGTTTCTGCCACTGACAGGTATTTTTTTCTTCTTATGAAAATCCGAAATTTACGACGACTAAATAGTGAAGTGTAGAAAAACTTTCGTTTTTCTGACTTATTTTTTTATTTGTTATTCGTTTTCCTAGTTTTTGTTTTTCTGTTTTGTTCATGTTTGTGACATGTTTCCGTTTTAAACACCGAACTGCCTATTATTATTATACCTAAACAGTCTGTTATTAACTTGGATTAATTACATTTAGCACTATGAATTCAATGACAAATATAATATCATTAGGACGCTAAATTTGCATAAAATGTATTGCAAACACTTGACACTCTCGATCTGCACATTACAATATCTGTGGACATTTCGATCAGTAATTGACAACAACAACGGTATTCACATGTAACTAAGCTTAAACAGAAAATTTAATTCGACATATGAATGAATGAATTCTACGACACAATCTTCATAAGAAGTTTGCACTAGCTAATTAGCTGTACACAGTGGCCCACGTGACACTCCGTTGGTGCCGAGTGTTTCACAGCATAGCATGAGACGCCTACGTACCTGTCTTCCCAGAGAGGCTTTCATAGATTTCCGTGGTGGTCGACGTCCGATGCAGCATGTCCTACAAACTTGCAACTTGACGGAAAGAAAACTCGAAAAACCAACAAAATTAAAACTCAGAAGAAAAAGTCAGTAAAATGTGGGAATCAGTACAAACTAAAGCAGAAAAAATAATTCAAAGACTCCGATGAAGCAAATGTTACAATTACAAAAACAACCTAAGTCAGGAAGAAAGACAGTCAGAAAACGAAAAAAAATAGGAAAAACAAAAATCAAAAACAGAAAAACGAAAATACTTATCAGAAAAAAAATATAAATTCAGAAAAAGACATTTTTATTTTCCCATGCCCCTATATTAGTTATCCGACATTTGTGTTGATAATTGAGCAACCCCTGTTATTGAGAGTAAGGTATAAACTTTTAAAACAGCTCTGGATAAACACCATTGGTGTTATTTGTGTTTCGATCATATCCACGATTGTGAACAAATATTTGTTCCAACTTGATTGCAGTACTGTACTTTGAAAAAAACATACGAGAGGTGAATCCGAGATGCTCGTACTTACAGTGTGCTGTGTAAATTTCATGTTAGTGTTTACATTTCACTTGGCGTTCCTTGCTTTAACTTTAGAGTTACGTTCTTTGCTTGCGGGTTACTGAAAAGCAGATTGAGTAACTAGCACCACAACTTGGGGAGAAATTTTCCTGCGAGGTAAATCAGGGCTCTATCCTTCATTCTTTTTACCAATAAGGCAGTAAGCATAGTGAACTCCTTAGAACCCATTCCTTAATAACTACCCTGTTGTATTATCATTCTGCTGAATGAGTTATCCTCCGTTTCACTTTTACACATTTTGTCTTCTGCCTTTTCGTGAAACGGGTATAACTAGCAACGGATATATTAGTGCCAGCCTAGTAGTATTATTAACAAAACTAACAACAGTGTCAGTACCGGTGTCCACTCAGGAAATAAGCCTTCTTTATCTTACTGAGTAGTACTGTACTGTAGTCTGTAGGCTAGCCAAGCGCTTGACTTTCAGGCACAAGCTGTCCACCGCTTCAAGTAGGACTGGATTAGTACTGATACTTGATAGTGATAAGCAACTTATCAATTACTGTCAAGCCCATCTAGGCCAAGAATGAAGACCTATGCCTAAGTCCTAACTTAGGTCTAGTAATGTGATACTGTATGGTGCATCCATTCCAAGACTAAAGAGTAAAGGTAGACTTCATTTTTATGCCACACATCACAAAGGGCAAAAACTGCTTTGGCTAGGCCTGGTTTAATGACTGCCACAGTTTGGTCACTGACACAGGCGTCCCCCACGTAGTGCTAGGCTATGCCCTATGGAGGTACAACTCGGTACGACACTGATTCTTTTGGTACTTAAAATATGGTGTATTTGTACCTCCTTGCACCAGCTACAAACCTTACTTAACACTCTATATCACATTGTTTGATGCATTAACACTATTTATGCAGGTCTGCGACCTCCAACGTATTCATAAAATCACTCTTAGACTGAGTTATTTGTACGAATTTGCCGTTTGTAAGGTAAGCAGTCTGGAGCCATTTTCTTGGTTGTTGAGGGCAATGTCAGCAGTCTGTATGGCTGGCTATTATCACCCTCCTATTCATGAAATGCAAACAGCATAAGGTACAGAACAAACGTTTGCTACGCAGGTTTAGAGCAGCGCTTACTCACATGCCAGTTTAGTGCTGATCTTAACCTGCGTAGTAAACATTTGTTTCGCACCTTATGCTCTTTGAAGCTGATTTTAAAACCTTCACAACTCTCAAACGTGTTCAATGAAATTCAATAAGGGGTCATGGAGTTACCAAGTGCCATAGACCTATGTTTAGAGGCCTACTTCCACTTTCATGAGACATTGTGTGTCAATTCATTTTATACTAATGCTATGTACTTTCTGTTTGTCACACAGAGTAGGATCACAACTGAATCACCATGTCTGAGAGAAAAGTGCTGAACGTGAGTATTCTTGTAACTACTGTATGCATTTCTCCTAACTTGCAGTGTACTATGAGGAATGCTACTGTATCAAATACTGTTTCCTTGGCAATTTTGTTCTATACCAACTCGTGTCTCATTGCCCCAGACAGTCTCAATTCTCCCAACCACTTTCTGCAGTCTGCACAGCAGCCTGTCTAGAATCCTTCCACATATACAATCAAAACAATAGGCTGAAGTGTATATGATGTGTATTATATGAGCTAATCTTTCGAATTTGCTGTTAAATCAAAGAGTAGTACCAATTAAGACTTTTGCTCTGCTCCTGCCAAAAAAGTACGGTAGCTTGCTGTCATGAATGACTGCCTTTAAGTTGTTTTTGTTTGTGGGTGCTCTCATTACTTACATATCTGTGTGTTTCTTTTATTTCCTAGAAATACTATCCACCGGACTTTGATCCGTCAAAGATACCCAAGATGAAACAGCAGAAGAACAAGCAGTACACGATACGAACTATGGCACCATTTAATATGAGGTAAAAGACTACACTGATCAGTTTTGCTGATTCAATATTTTGAGAGCTTGTAAAAGAGATAGACCAACAAATGTTTAGGAAATCCTCATTCGCCTTACCATTACCTATGACCAATATTTTTATGTAGGATATTGTGAATGTTTATGACAGGACTGAAACTTGCAGTGTCATCACAATCAACTGATGTATTTTTTATTCTATATACAGTGTGCCAGTTAGTTGTTACAGAAAAGACTATATGTCCTAAAGGTTGTGTAAGAGTAATCAAGAAATATATTTAATTTTTTCTAAATTGTTACCAAACATTTGTTAGCTCAAGGAAAGCTTTAATTAAGTTGTTTCACCATGAAATAACCAAAGTACATGTACATTTCATTTGCCATTGCAAGTGCGATGAATTTTTATGGGCGTTACATTTCTTGAAATTCTTAATTTTAGAATGAAAACTAATATTTAACAGAGCAGTGAATTCACTGAGTGAGGGGCACAGTCAAAGAGTGTTTATTTAGCTTTAAAGCAGAGTTACAGTAGTACAATGCTGTTCTGTATCTCTCTACAACTTGCTCAAACAACTGAATGAATCTTTATAAATATTGCACTATTTTTTTTTTTTCCCTTTTAGATGCAATACATGTGCTGACTATATCTACAAAGGTCGCAAATTCAACGCAAAGTGTGAAGTTGCTGAGGGTGAGAATTTCTTGGGCTTGAGGATTTACAGGTTTTATATTCGTTGTCCAAAGTGTATTACAGAAATAATGTTCAAGGTAAGTTTGTAATAGCTTGTAGCTTGCATGCTAAGCTTGTATATGAATGTATCTACAAACTTACAGAAATCACAATATTGCAAATTCATATCACAAAGTTGAGATATGTTACTGTAGTTTGAAGTCATAAACGGATATTATTATTTATTTATTTATTTTTTTTTTTCATGATTCTTGAGCACACTTATGCTGCAGTGTGCAGAGCATGGAAAGCTTTCATCATCTTTTGAGAATATTCGTAAATAGAAATCACCTGTTCAGAAGTGTGTACATGGACAGAGGCATAGTTACTTTTTTACTTGCCAGCAAAAGATATTTTGCACAATAAAGCATAAATGAACAGAAGATTGTGTCCCTTTTCTTGTTTAGCTTCTGTAGTTTTGCATACATGTTTTACAATTGGTAAGTCAACAGACTGCAGTTGTGATGATGGTGTGTGAATTTTTATTAAATGCTTGGTCTAATTGCTGACATTACATTTTAAGAGTTTCTTTCTGACTGAATTTACTATATAGTATCTTTAGATAATCAAACCACAGATTACTGCTGTGAGAATATCGATCAGCCCAAATTTTCTCTATACATGTGTAGACTGACCCAGAAAATACCGACTACACACTGGAATCTGGAGCAACTCGACTCTTTGAAGCCGCAAAGCTGATAGAAGAAGCGGAGAGGAGGGAGCAGCAGCAGAGGGAAGAGGATGCCACTAATCCAATGAAAGTGAGTTATGTGAGAAGAGGTAGACAACAGTCGCCTGCAGCGTGGGTAGTCAAACCTTTCAGCACAAGGGTGCCTTTTATGTCACCTTGAAAAAAATTGATGAATGTCCCCAGAGCTTGTCACTTAGACATAAAATATTAGACAAACATGACAGGCAATGAAAATTAGTGATGGTAACAGGGCCGGTGCTGTGGAGGGGGNGGGGGGGGGGGAGTTAAAAGGTGTACTCAGTCCCCAGATTTCTAGTTATGGTGCCCTTCTTGGCAGAAAAGTGTCCTCACAGCACACAATAGGGTATTACAGAATGCCTTTTAAACCTTTAATACCATCCTAAGGATTTATACGGAGAACCCTCTTAGACATTTGCCCTGCTTACTGTAAGAGGCTTGCACCATTCAACGTTCAGCAGCAAATGCAACCTCAGTGGGCTGAAAGTTTAGATGTTCACATAGGGTGTATATACCAACAATTAGCTAAACTCACTCAAACTTTGATGACCTGTCAAATTCTCTAATGAGCACTTTTGTGAGAAGAAGTTTCTTGACTCGTCAGAATGTGTTCAGGTGTTTCCAACGACACTTTAGGCGCCTTGAAGACTAAAATGAACTGCATATCGGTTTTACAGTAAGAGACTTAAATAGTAAAGAATGAGTTCTATTCTCTTGAGGATACTTTCCCTTATTTCATAAATATTAGTCTCTGTGTGAAAAGTATTGTACAAACTGAAAAATAGTTTCAGTACGATGTGTCCATTGTTGTGATTGTAATTTTAGCTTTGAACGGGGCCATGGGTGTCACATGTCTGTTTAATGATTTTAGAGAAGTTATCACATGGGCAGGTAACAACACAACCTTTTGTTCAATCCTATAGCAACAAATTGTATTTGAATTCATGTGAATAGAAATATTTTTTGTGCAAATGCACTATAATGTAGCTGCTTAGTTGTTTTTGTTGTACATACAGTATGCATGAGTTGTCTAGTGACCCTAACCTACGGTTACTTTTATAGAAGGATATTGGTTATTGAAAATCAGCATAACACTCTCTTTGACACTTCGGTCTTGTTTCTTTCTCTTTCTGTTATTTAAAAGGTGGGAAATTAAAATATCCCTTAACTGATCTTCTTCATCTTTCCAAGTAGTCATGACAACATGAATTGATATTGCACATAACTTTCACTGATTCTGATAATAAATGGACAGTACAGTATTGCAGTAATTTCATCTGACATTCCTGATTTTCCCAGTTATTGAACAATTGTCACTGGCCAATGCATCATTTATGGGAGTTCTGTCTCTCAGTACTCAGGATTTAACATTTTGTGTTCTTTTCTTTTGTAAGTGAACTAATTACGGTCTCATTTGTTTGAACCACGAAATCACAGATGCTCGAAACCAGGACCAAGGACTCAAAGCTAGAGATGGACATCATGGAAAACCTGGAAGACCTCAGAGAGATAAATACCCGCAAAGAGGAAGTGGATTACACGGAGATACTGAGGAAGAAGGCAGAAGAGGAGCAGGAGAGATTGCTGAGACAAGAACAAGAGGATGAAGAAGAGATAAAGTGAGTACCTTGATTTATTTGTAATCTTTGTGACTGATGTTTTTGAAAGGTATGTCACCTGTTTGCTTTCTGCAAACTGCATGTCCCACCCAACAGAATGTGAACCAACTAAATCCAGCTGCAACTATTCAAGTTGTAGCTAGATTTCAACAGAATATGAAGCAACCCCATTTCAACAGAATATGAATAAACCAAATCTATCTTATCTGCTTACAAGGACTATGGATACCACTATATAATCCATTCCCATCTTGTACTGTACTTATGTTCTGTGAATACACAGTATCTTGAGAAGATGAGTGGCTGCAGTTATTCTGTTGCAAAACATTTTTTGCCGTAAGAGAAACCATGACGATAATTATTTTTCATGATTGGTGCATCTTTCCTTCATGACAGTCACTTTTTCTTCATGAAAAACCCCATTCAGGCACTCATTTGCAGCAAAAAACTTATTTAACTTAAAAGAAAATATGAAATTGATCAGAAAACAGATAGTGAGGCTTTAAAAGAATCATCCAGATGAGCCTGTAGTCCTGTTACATTGAAGAATATGGAATAACAATCATTTAAGGTATTTTCATGTAAAAGCACACACACTTGGTCTTCAAAAATATTAAGCCCCTCTTGAAGGTTATGATGCTACCTGTGATAAAGTGTGTCATATATGACTTGTGAAGCAGATATGTACAAAATTGTGACTTCATCTTAAAAACAATTTGAGAAAGAATGCACTTTTTCATGTAGAAACAGAAAATGTTTATCTGCAACTATTTCAGAGCTTCCATTTTAGCTTTTAGGTTGCAACAGTTTGTTCATGTGAAACTTCTGTAGACTGCAACTGTCTTGATCCAAACAAACAACAAAAAAGTCTCCAAACATCCCGGCTCCTGTCTCAAATGTATTCGAAGAATTTTTGTGATCTTGACTAGTGCATCCACCTTAATTATTTGCAGTTGTCGTGTTAAATATTTATTTACTTTCATTTTCCTACTTCTTCCATTTCATCCCATCTTCGTCGTTCAAGCTATGGGACTCTCACCGCTGTGATACCAACAGGTCAAAATTAAAAGGTTGTCTTGCTTGTTTTGCATTTTGAATCACCTCAGACCTCTAACCGTTAATAGTCAAAGAGAAGTGATTAAAATCTACCGTATTCGAAGTACTTTTCTTGATTTTGAAATGTGAGTTTGAAATCTTGAGAGTCTAGTCTTTTTCAAAAATGATTTGTTTGAGGTACTCAGTTGCCTCTCTTAATCCCTGTCTCATTGTCTCCTCCTTTCTGCCAGACGGATATTCGGCAGGACAGGTGACGGAAGCTTAAAGAGGATACAGGACGACGAAGATTCAGAGGAAGAGAGCTCGCCGCCTCTCAAGAAATTGCCAAAAGCAAGTGACTACTTGATCTCTGTAAGTGCAAGAGCAATATTGGTTGGATGTTTGTGAAGATGAATATTCATGTAATTGCGTGCATCAGAGAAAAGTATGAAAGGATTCATAGGAATGAGGAAGGAAGCCAGACAAGCACAGAATGTCTAATTGAATTCCCAGCATTTGATTGAAAGTGGCACATTGAGTTCGTTTCAATATATTTTTGAGGATTTTGAATTGTATAACTATGTGGTGATTCCTTAAAATACAGGCTAATGAATCAAGTTTCACATCCAGTAGTTATGAAAACTGTCAATATGTTTGAGTTTTGACCCTTGGTTGTTCTGGTTGTGTGTATATAACTTTAGCACTAATATGAAAAATTTCTAGTCGTGAATATTTAGAAAATAAAACAGAAATTGTTTAACAAAATTTTACTTACTCATTAATGTCCATTTGCACACGACACATGGAGACACTCCTAGTTTGATCATTTGTCATTATCATGTGAAGGAAATAACGTGACAGGTTTGGAAAAAAAATTGAGTCAACTTCAAGAGACACTTGACTGAGCCCCTTCGAGATTAGCAACAGTCACAGAAATGCATCTCTTCAGTGAAAAGGGAGGCCTGTGATCCATGAAAGTTCTTGCATGTAGATTGAAGATTTGCTAGATATCATTCAAGGGGTCACATATTGAGGCGTTGATCGTTTTCTATGTTTATTTGTACCTCGTTAAGAAGTTATGGTTTGTTGATTCTGATTACAACTTGAGTCACAAGACATCAATCTGTTCTGGCTCCCACTGGTCTCCACAGAGTTACTTTGTTTTTAATGAGCCTTATCCCAGAGTGTCTATTTTTCTTTTGTGTTTTAGTGTTCCAGTTCTTTTATTACTTATATCAATTGTGAAAGAACATGTTAGGATTTATGACAGCAACTGGTTATGAAATTATTCTTTATCCCAGTTCGATTCAGTTTGATATATGTAATGAATCTCACTTTAATGGTAATTATCAGCTGTTGTAGCTGTTAGCCTTAGCTGATGTCATTGTGAATTGTCTTTCTGTACATGTATTCATTTCTCTGTCCACTTTGTTTTTTGTCATCAGGGGAACCAGGGTAAAAGTCCTTCAAGTAGCAGAAAAAAGATCTCCAGTTTGATTAAAAGAAAACAGCCAACAACATCAGAATCAGAACCAACAAACTCAGAAGTAAATCTGAATCAACCTCTTGTAGATCCATCCAAGCAAAGCGTATCTTCAGTAAATGTTTCTTCTCGTACCGGCCAAACCAGTGGAGACATTCAAAGGACTGGTAATGTTGCATCTCATCTCAACAAAGAGGAGAGCAATGACATCAATGAAAAACAGGAAAATCAGGACACCGTCAGCCAAGGGTTGACAGAAACTGAGAATAACTCCGCAATATCTGATAGCACCAAAGAGGGTTTAACGAAAAACAGAGACAATGCCAATAAGAGAGAGGAGACAATTAAAGGGACAGGGTTTGGATTATTGGTAGGATATGAAGATAGTGACACCTCGAGTGATGGTGATTAACTGTGTGGTACAACCAAAGGTCGGCTGATGTCATTTTTGAAGCCAAATTCTATTAATCGTTGGAAGAGGAAACTTTGAAATGCCTTCTTGTTCCTTTGGCATGCAGAGGCATGAATGGTACTGTTCCAAACCATTTTACCAGCATATAATCATGTAACCATGGAAACTGACTCTACTGCTGTTGTGATCTAGAAAAGTGGTCAAGTGGAGACAAGATCATTTGACAGATGGAGGAATTTCTCATAGATGCTCAATGCAACTGTGTAATTTGCAGTTTTGAATGTTGTGGAATATGAGCTGAATATAGGTTATTTGTTCAACATTTACAGAACTTACTGTTTGGTATTTGCAAAGCATAATTTCCAGAATGAAATGTGGAGGAAGGTTTGTGCCCTAACCCCTTAACAGTAATGGCGATATCAGAATTTCAGGATTGCTGGGATTAAATTTATTGTGAAGTCTATATCAGTATTTCAGGTTTTCTTCAGATTGTTCCAACCTAGTCACATGACTTTCACAAAAGTTGTGCAGTCATATCACTACTGTAAAAATACTGTGACATCTATTTGGGTTGGAGCAGCATATTATGTTGTTCCATTAAGTACCTGGTTACCACCATTAGGTACCTGGTTACCAGCCAGTGTTACTGGTGCCCCTCGGGAGCACCAGCAGACACTGTAGGAGGTAAAACCTGGAATCGTCTTGAAAAATTTTAAGAAAATGCATTTCTAATAAACAAATGTTGGAAACAGACACATTTTTATGCTTACTATGTAAGGGACAAAAATTTGACTGTAAGTCTCAGCCAACCCCAATGCAAAGTGTGTATTATTTTCAATTATTTTGTGGTTAAAATCATACCATGAGATGGAATAACAAACTAGTGGTACAGTGCAAAAGGTTGGGAACTGACAGCTATAATTTTAACTGCTATTTATTAAATATAAAATACATTAAGTTATTTCTTGGCAGTATGTTCTGAATGTTATGATATTTTTTTAAATAAATAAACATGAAAGATCTTACAATTATGCAATGTGTTTGTATACTCAAAATGTATGTTTCTACAGCTGCAAGGAATGTACAAGACTATCAAATGTCTCATTGAGAAGAACTGAAAAATCTGTATGAATTCCACTATTGTTTACGATTTGGTGGAATTCTACTGGGGCTCAACTTATTGGTAAAAACACCCATGGGCTAGGCGGACCAGCAAATATTCAATTCTGCTGACCCAATTTTTTCTCTGTTCTCTCTTTTATACTTAACTTTGAAAAGATTACATACAAAGAGAAGTAAATTTATTTCATACCGTGTTGTCTTTCTCTTTATGGCCATATTTTATCACATGAGGGACAAAAGTCAGATTAAAAGCAGCTCCATGATCATTGACATCTGTTTCAATTCCTCATTTTAGTCGTAATCTACATCATCATTAACATCAGTGTTTGCATCTGACGTGTGTACGGTACCAAATATGTCAGGACCAGGTCTACCTGGATTAACCCTGTTCTTAAATTGCTACCTGAATCCAAAGTTTCACTCATTTTTAACCCTCATTTGACAGATTCAGCTCATATACAACTAAGAACACTTCACTGCCATGCAAATATGTAGGATGCTTTGTGTTGTATTAACATCCAAAGCATAACACATTGAACGCATAGAATAATTGAAGTATTTTCAGGTACCTGTGGAGTGGACCGGACCAACCATTGATGGTGGGTACTATGTGGGTATCCTCAACAGGCAATCGGTAATTACAGCTCGTTCATCAGTTTGTATTGTGTAGCTGAATGGATGAATGGTAGCTTAATTTCCTGTTCTTTAAATTACATAGATAGATGGATATAAAGAACAATTTTGATAACTTATATGAACAAGCAAACAGGATTAATCTTTGCACAGTTGCAGCTGGAAAGAGAGACTACAGAATTACAAACTAAAGTTGTCACTGATAACATTACGAATTTCTGTCTCTCTGTTAGCAGCCTGAAACCGGTGATGAACCACTGCATCATGGTTGTAATCAGTGGCCTCTGTTGGCTGGATGAGGATGACTACAATAGCAAGTCAACTCTACCATTGTTCTGTCTATTGAAAATGATGTTAAACCCTTTTCAAAAGAATAGGTGATAAACCTTTTGTGTATATTAATTAATGAAACTTTTGTCTTTTGACTCTCTACATAAATCCTTGATATTCATCATTTTTTTACTGTTTGCTGATTATTTTTTGCAGGGTTAGCCTCTGAAGATGAAGATAGTTTTCTTATTCTAAATAGTTTCCCTGAAAAGGTAGTTCAAGTGAAGAACAGCCATCACAATCAAAAAAGGGAACTTAGTTTTTCATGCTTGTTTTTAATTGGGGCATGAGAGGCCTTTTGTAGAATCAGTGCCACCACACAAATTGCATATTCATAGATCAAATGTTTACCTGAGCCAATCCTTACATGATGTTATCCATGTTTACTTCTTGAGAGGTACCTACCCTATCCATTATGGTATATCTTGATGTCACGTCATGTTCTATCATGTAGAAAAGGTCTACTCGAGATATGACTTAAGTAAATTGTAGAAATTCTGTGAGGACTAGCATATTCATGATTAGCTGTACAATTTGTTACATATTCATAGATCACCCTGTTAGTCAGCCAATCCTCACATGATATCATATACATGATAAGGTTTCATCGAAGAAACAAACCCTAGCCATTATTATTATTATTATTACACTTCTATAGCACTTATTCTAAAAGTAAGCTCTAAGTGCTTTACAAGGATATCAAATACAAATACAATGAAACATAAAATAAAAACAAAGCCTAAAACAAATACTAAAAACTTAAATTAATACAAGAAGGCCATTAAATTAAAAGAAGAAGTAAAAAATGAACTGAATATAAAAACCAACAAAGTCAGCAGAAAACATTAAAAAGCTGTCTAAAAAAAATGAGTCCTTTAATTTCGTTTAAAAGAGCAAAGAGAATGGTCAGATCTAATTACAAATGGTAGCTGATTCCATTCTTTTGGAGCATACACTTCAGAAGACCGATCCCCCAAACTTAAAAAATGATTTGGGCACTTGAAGTAGGAACTTATAAGAAGACCTTAAAAGTGCGATTCAGCTCATATATATATTTAAAAGTTGAATTAGATAATCAGGGGCAGCTCAATTAAGACAATTGAAACAGAGCAGTAGTATTTTAAAAGGCACACTGTATTCAACAGGCAACCAGTAATCGGTATAAAATGGGTAAATTGTCCAAATAGTTGTGTCGATAAATGGTGCAAATACTAGCCACGATGTTGAAATGCCTAGTCATATACTGCATCTTCTGAAGTCGC
>VJOZ01037237.1:303-21464 GCA_009801055.1 Stichopus horrens | reverse complement strand
TAACTGATATAGCTTTAACTTGCATATAGGTCTCTCTCTAAAATAATAATTAAGGATGGGAGCATACACAACTTAAAAAGCTATTTTACTTTTCTGTCATCAAATAGGGTATATCTTTATTGTCTATACAAAAGTCATAGCCCGAAGTACAGCTTGCTTTAATTTGTATCATCATTATCATCATCATCANNAAAGAAAAAAAGAAGAAGAGCGATCCTGCTCAAACTATAAACCGATGAAATTCCAAATGTGGTATGGTCAATATGAAAATTATCCCTGTTGTAAGTAAAATTGCATACAAAATTAATATCGGCCAAACTAGTTGGCAATGCAAAGGTTCCTTCCACAACGAAGAACGTAAGGCATTTATAGGTATACGTTATGAGGTTGTCCCGCTAATCACGGCTCTGTGTTTTCTACATTCGCAGTGTACAATTCCTGTTCTAACAATTTTAGGTCAAAAATGCAGTGGTGCCTAAAGTAATAATTGCACGGCATCTGATGATAACTGCCCATTTGCTGGTAGCGTAAGCATGATATCTCCAGTTTGATAGTAAATGTCCGTCACAAAAAATGATGTTTTTCTACAACCCGTGGCAATTATCATGGAGTTACCAGGACAACCACCGAACAATGGGCGTCATTTTAAGCACCACCAAGTCATCCCGTATGCTATAATCGTATACGTAATCTGGTAATTATCACGAGATAGTCAGTAATTGGTGCATCAAAAAATAAAGGAAAAAAGAAAAAAAAAGTGAGGTGTGTAGCAGGTGACAGGCAATGAAGGTATAAACGTCAAGGACAAACGTACACTGAGATTAAGATCTAAAATAGACTTAAAACTACGTAGGCCTACGTAGCTTATATTCATTCATGGAGCTCTTACTGAACTACCACAAACACCGCGTAGCTATAAATAGCACCAGGTTGATGTGAAAATTGCAATGCAAACCAATGTGAAAAAGGAATGAAAACCTGCTGAATAGTCTAGTTCTAGCAGCCCGATTTAGTTCCAAGGCAATGAAATTCACTGTAACTCCGATATGATTTAAGTTCCCCGGAAAGTCTACATCGGAGCCTCTTATAAAGTCAGGCCAGTGAGACGGAATATGCAATTCCCCCTAGCTCCAATTTAAGAAACATCTTGCCGTCGGTTCGACACCGACGTCCGGTGCGTCGATCGTCGTTTGCAAAGCCGTTCGACGTTAGATCGGCGCCAAATCATTGCATTTTACACCAGTTATTTTGAAGATCTGTGTATAGCTTTTGAACTAGACCATTTAGACAAAGGGGAGAGAAATTTGTTTTAATTTAGTTTATGTAGTAAGTAAAGGGTCAGAAAGAAAGAATGTCTTCATAAAAAGACGCTGACAGAGCAGACATCAGTCCCAAAGCTCGAAAAAAAAACCCCCCAAAAACAATCAGAATCTCCCACACTGCCGAAAATAAGTGCATTCTTCAAGACTCTGGCTGGCGGTGCCATTCCGTCATCCACAACTCTCTGTGAAAACAACTTTGTAGTACTTTACATCAAGCCTGTGGTGCACTGATCTTTTGGACCTCAAATCCTTAACCACGAGAACTTTTTAAATCAGACCACTGGAAAAATCGGAACTGATTTTATCAACATCATGAACAGTTTTGAACACTCCAAGCAGATCACCCCAAAGTCGTCTATAAGCTCAATTAAAGGAATTCTCAACCATCGCTTCTTATGTCTCTTAAAAAGATGCAAAAATTATTGCAGACAAGTCATCGTTCTCATTTTCAGAAAATATCTCAACGATGATTCGCAAACTTAATTATGTCAGTAAAAATTCTATAGGTACGCCTGTTCCTAGAAATCAATCGGTTGTGATGTAGTACTGGCAAATCTCGATTGGACATTGCCCTTGATTTTTAGCTCAGACTGTGGGTTACAGTGCTGTACTGATCTCTTATTTGTTGATAAAACCTACGTTTCACTAGGGAGTGGCATAGACCTACCTTTGAAAGCATCGTTCGGAGTTACCTAATTGTTTAAGGAAGTTAGTTGACTTACAGTCAATGACGTTGGTCTGTGAATGATATATTGAACTGTTACCGACGAAAAAAGGATAGGAATACCTTTGAGCTAATTACGCAGCCTACCTTTGCTTGGTTTGGTGAGGTCTGAAAGTATAAGAAGCAATTAAAGATTATGTCCATCACAATAACAGCTCCGCTCGTGTCATGTGCTTAGTAGGTTAGTGTCTTACAGAATGTATCTTACTGAAAGTATCTTACTAAATCTAGACATTCAAAGGGCTTTCATTATCTCTGAACGAAAGAGNNCACATTTTCAGGCTTGTGCTGAAGCCCAACTTTACAAGCGTTCTTTCACATCTTAGGGAGCTTCCTCTGGTAAAATAGTTCTGTTTAACTGATAGAAGGGTAAAGAATCTGATATATCAGGTGACGTTTTTTTGTTGGTGGAGAATTCCTTTAAGTGATGTATGATTGAATATTTTTGATCATAAACTACACTTCTCATTAATCAATCAGCCTCAGTAGTAGCCCATTTCTACTAGGCTTATTGTTATAGTTCCTGAAAACTGACAGAGAGTTTTGATGAAAAATGTTCTTCCCTGCCTTGTCTATCCATAACTTGCTTTAATTCCTTATAGACTAATGTGACTCAAAAGCCTGAGGGTAATTTTTAGCGGATTGTGTGTTTTAGTAAGAGAGATTGAAGCGTTCGCCGAGGTATTTTGATAGCTCACCAGTTAAAATGTCCCCAAGCAAAATCGTTCCGGCATCAAAACGAGGGTAGCAAAAAGCGGAGACGTTTTGGTCTGGGAAATTGTGACTGCCAGATACTGCTCTTTCTGTGTGGGGCGACAATTACATGCCACTCAGCCCAGGACGTGGAAACGATTTCAAGGTTGTTCTTATGGTCCGAGTTCAGTAGGCTCACTTAAGATTAAAAAAAAACTGATATACGAGACCTCTAGCTATGTAATGAAAATACGACAAGATCTGCGAAAAATCCCGAAAATTGAAAATGCATGCCCTTTATTGTCAATCATGTGTCAAAATGGCAGCCATCAGTGATTTCAATGTTAGCATCTCATTTGGCAAGCTCTGCACTGCCAAAGCAGGAAACCGTGATAAAAGTAGGTAAGTCAATAAGTCCGTTAATAGGTATGTGCTACCCAGAGTCCCAGACTTTTCCATAATAATACTTTACCAGTTTCGCGACATTGAAAAGCATGATTTTTGTCACCCGGCCCCAACACAATCTACAGTACACAGTGACCTGAGATTGTCGAATCAACTTCACGGGTAATCACTGTATCAGTAATCATCGCATTGCAGTGAGCATATCGGTCTCCCTGACATTCTTTCAACGACAATGAACTTTCAATTTAATTTTGCATTTCAAGACAAAATTGGTGATACCGATGGTAGGTTCAGAAATGTCGTTTGTTGTTGTAAATGTAAGACTAACACACATTCATACACACACAGTTCATGCTATTGCAGACCTAACGTTAAGCTCTACGCCCTAAGTTAGGCATGGTAACCACTTTTTGATCTTGATGAAATAGTAACATTTGTAATCACGCTTCAGTGTATGTGTGCGTGTGTGTGTTTGTGATGCCTACCAAATTGTTAACACAATATCTCAAGAATTGAACCATGGCTAGATCTCATATTTACATACGGTAGGTGTACCACAATGAGTCATGAACTCCATTTGACCCCACTTTTAATTGTCGTCTTATGCAACAAACAAGTGCTCCCTCCTTGAGGTAAAGAAAGGAACAGCGTGTAAACAGTGCAGATGCGATTTAATTTGTCGGTAGCTTAAGTGCGCTGGTACTGCAGCTGCATATATCGTTGCAGCTTACACTAATAACTCTATTGCTAGCAATGAAATCCTATACCGGTACTATTAAGATAAATTTCATTGATTGCTAGAGGCTTATCTAGGTGTGCAAGTTTAATCCCAGGGATTTTCCTAGGGCCGGGAATTCAGGAATCTCCATTCGTTTTCCTCAGACTACCTATAGGAGGGTGTGTCATTGTGACATCATTTACAAGGGGTCTGTTGTTTTTGTTGGGGTCAAATGTCATTGGGGATCAACAATGATCAAATTGTCCAGACCGGAAAGTTTTCATTTCGCATGGGCAAGTGACTACAGATTTTTAGCTCTTGCATGGCCGAAGCTCAGTTTCACAGAAATATGCGCGGTTGAACTTAACAATGATCTAAAGCTGCTGAAGGAGCAGTACCTAATGGACACAGTTTTGGTGGGCTCAAGTTGCTCAACCACTCAAATCGAATAGGCTGCGAATGAATTCAAAGGATTTTGAGACAGTACTTTCAACAGTGGCCGGCCCAATGGCAGCGACTACTTTCTCCCGCGTGCCAGATCAAGCTTCTAGTAAACTCTTGTGTGGCCAGATGCCGAATTCTAGGAGGACGCTGCGTGGACCAGGCCAACTTTCCAGTCTGGTAAATTGCGAGAACCTTATTCGCATAATATCTCAAATAGGAAAGCTTGGACAAATCTCATATTTGGTATGCAGATGCACCATGTTAACTGCAAGATTCCTAAGTGATTTTGGTAGAGGTCAAGAATCATTTAAGGTTAACAGTAATCAAATTATGAAAGGCTTGTATTAAAACACAATATCTAAATAAGGGAAGCTTGAATGGATCTCAAACTTATTATGTAGGAGTAATCTCATGGTGTACAAGAACCCTATTGTTTTAGTGAAGGCCAAAGGTCATTTGAGGTCAACAGTGGTTGAATGTGAAAACCCTGTAAACACAAATATCGTAGGAAGGAAAGCTTGGACAAATCTCCTATTTGGTACTTTAGGTAGGTGTACTGTGTTATGTTCAGTACTCAATGCACGCAGTAATAAAAATACAAAGACAATGGTATATGTTCTACTCTTTATCTATTTCTTGCAACTCACTNNCTTTACAATATCAAAGAAGTAGGACAAAGAAAGGTGAAATGGTGAAAGTCATTTCCTGGTATTTGTCAATATTATATATCACATACTGCATTAAGTACAAAATCTCTATTGATTCTCGAAGAGGTCAAAGGTCATTTTAGGTCAGCAGGGGTCAAAATATGGAAACACTGTAAACGCTACATTTTAAGAAGGGAAGCTTGGACAGATTTCAGATTTGATATGTGAGTGTATCACATTGAGTGCAAGATCCCTATTGGTTTTTTTTTGTGAATGTTCATGGAGTTCAAAGGTCATTTGGAGCCAAACTGTAAAAACCTTATAAACATGATATCTCAAGAAGGAAAGTTTGGACAAATGTCATATGTGTTATGTTGGTTTCATCATCTTTGGTGAAGGTCAAAGGTCAGTTGAGTTTAAAGGGAATCTATGGAATTCTTGTAAATGTCATATCTCAAGAAGTGACGGTTTTACATATGTCATATTCAGTACGGGATGTATGTAGCTGTATTTACGTTTGGTCTTTAATGGAGATCAAAAGTCATTCGATGTCAATAAGGGTCAAATTGTGAAAACCTTGTAGACTTGATCCCAAGAAAGGAAGCTTGTAGAGATCTAATATATAAAGCACAGGTAGCGTGTGACACAGACTAATGATATTATGTCAGTTTCAGAAGAAAAAATCCTCATAGTCGGATCATCAAAACCACAATGCATTTGTGCATTCTGGTTAAAGCGCTGTACCAAGGAACAACTACTGTACAATTGCTGTACTGTATGACCGGCAATTTATATCTTTTACAGATGCTTGTGAAAATGATGCAGTAAGTGCGGCATCATCATCATTCAAGGACTTGCATACTGCAAAAGAAATACATCCAAAGCCATTTACTGAAGACATTCTCAAATCTGTAAGTTTATGATTGTCTATTTGACATTTTTACATGCAAGTAATGTTTAACCACCAAACATTCCTGTTAAAAGTTGTGTTGTTACTTGCTTTCAAAGTGAAGTGCATCATAATCCAACTTTGTTACAACATCTTGATCACTGGATGCAGACAAATGAACTTTTTTTCTTCTTCATTTTATACATTTGCTCCACAGGAATATGAAGTTGTAGATATTTGTAAAGCTGTTTCAATGAAATGTTTGAGGTCCAAATCAGTAGAAGAAGAGCTCTCCTTGGTAGAGGGTGACAACTGCATCAAGAAAATTGTCGAAAAACACTCAGACTTAATCCCAAAGATTTATGAAGGTAAATTGATAGGAATTGCTGATCATGACATTGTATTTGACATTGTATGCAATTGTATGATCGTGACATTGTATTGTAATTTGACTATTTTATGTAAATACGATTGCCTTTGTATTGTGCGGTATATGATTCCTCTAGTAATGTGACCAATAAAGGTGACTTTATTTTGTATTTCAATGTGATTGACATAGTACTGTAAGTTTTATTTTAAGGAATCTTTATTAATGCATAAGGGAGAGTCTGTGCATTCAAGTTGATGGATCCAGTATGTGTTCATGTGGAAATTGTAATAAGTCATGCTGCCTTGTTTGTAACCACCTTAATGCTAAACCCACCATTCACTATCAAACTTCAGGTCACACCCTACCCTGGTAATTTCAACTGTGACTCAGATAATGTTGTTGATCTTTTGTATTACGCTAAATGTAGACAAGCTACATGCATGTTGGTGAATGTGCAACTACATTTGAACTGAGATTTAGTAATCATAGACTAATCATCCTGAAGAATAATCAAGTGTCCCATCACTTTAACCTCCATCTCAAATATATATATATGACCAGGTCTACACAATTCAAAGTACTACCCGTTATGCAGTTTACATCATGCATATTTATTTGTGTTCTCGTATAAGCAACACCATGGTAACTAAAGCTTGTTTTCTAGAATTTTTAGTCATCCTTTCATCTGTGAATTTGATCAGTGAATGGTAGCAATGAATGAATCATGCATGTTTTCATCTTTGAGATGTAAATTTCTACTGTTATTATGTTTTGCAATATGTTGCCGGAATAAATGAGTTTGTATTTTTGCTGTGGCTATGAACCATTGCAAGATTTTAATGAATCACAGGGTAGTGCATTTTTCGTGCATGCATGTTCTCTTGTGTGTGTAAGATTTTTCACAAAGTACCTTTGGTTCATTCACAGGAGGCCTCAAGATATGGGAATGTTCACTAGACCTTGTTGAGCATCTTAATGAGGCTAAAGTACAATTAGAAAAATTGAGCGTCCTTGAACTCGGTTGTGGTGCAGGTTTGCCTGGAATTTATGCCCTCCAGCAGGGAGCAAATCATATTTGTTTTCAAGATTTTGTAAGTAGCAGTTGTGTGTTTGTGTTGTTAAATTGATATTAAGTTGAAGATACCATTAGATTTAACACCTATTGCACAACTTCTTAGTCAATTGACATGTCATTCAGCACTAATGAATGAAGTTTTTAAAAATGGATTTCAGAGAACATTACATGATCAATCCCTTTGTTTTACAGTTTGCAACCAGTATCCTTTTCAGTGGGTAATGGGATTTAAAGCAAATGCTATTGGCTTGTCTTTTGTCTACATAGGTTCATGGATATTCATATAACTGTATCAGAACTAATCCAAAATAATTATTACAGTCTTTGATATTGCCACACAAGGTTTTTTCGTTCAAAAGAAGGACATCAGTACTAGCATGGCAAGAGGTGGGAAGAGGTCATTACATTTAAGTCAATCAGCCAATAAGAAAACTTCCATAAATCTTGGAGAGTATAATTATTGATTCATTTGGAAAATAACTTGTAGTGGAAATGGAAATGCGTCTCATTTAAAAGATCTTGTTCCTTTCCAGCTGGGGCACATCTATGTTTAGTAGAACCACAGAGGAAATCATCTGTATCAGCATTAACATGTATCAGCAAAATGCATTTTGGGAGATATTGCTGAAGGTGAAGGGTTATATTTTTGGAAGAGGGTTCATGCTAGAGTGTATGTAATGCATAGGGTTAGGGATTTTTGCCGTGGTACAGTAACATCATGAACTGCAAACCATTGAATAGATAACCACAATTGCATCTACACTAAGTGCATGCCCAAGTTTACTTTTTTGTCCGATTTTCCGTCATCCTGCTGACCATTAATTAGATTGACAACTTGGTTGTAAATGCTTTTAAACAAAATATTTCTATTTTCTATTTTTAGAATGAAGAAGTCATAACTCATTTCACAATCCCAAATGTCAGCTTGAATGTCGACCACAATGTCATTTCAGATAGGTGTTGCTTCCTGTCTGGGGACTGGAATCAAACAGGAAGTGACCTCATACCACCAGAAAGGTAAAACAGTAAGCAAAGTCGGTCAATCATCTTTTGAGACCGTCTCCTCCTAATCATTTTTAACAATTTGAAAAGTGGTGTCCTCTGATAAGTCATCTTCAAAGTTTTTAAAAGTTACGATGTGCTGTGATGTTTTCCTTCCACTGCCCGCAAATGACAACAAAGATGCCAAAACAAGCAGACATTTGGTTTGTGAAAGTCAAATGTCTGCTCATCCATCAAATCTGCTGACCCAGCTGACATGTGGGTCAGAAGAGGTCCAATTCCAACCAAACACACTGGACTGTACAAACACACACTCTCTCACTAAGCATGGAACTTACATTTCATCTGATTCTCGCGTTCTCATGTGAATAATGAAAAACATTTTTTCCTGTCAAAAATCATTAAAACTAAGCACTAACAGAAACAAAAACTGAGTGAATTACACAACCAAATCAAGATTTCCGGATGATGCTAAAAAAGTTGGTGATGATTGGTGATGATTTTAACCTTTGTTCACATCACATCACTCCGTGCTTATGTATGTCTATAAAATCTGCCTTGCTGTTGTGTAGTCCTTTCAAGCTGTCCACGTATGTTGCATAAAACTCTCCGCTCTCTACATTCAGCTCCCACTATTCTAAGATAATTTTGTCACTACTTATTTTTAAAATGACTTCCTCCTGTCAGATGATTGGGGTTTAGGTTAAAAAGAAATTAAGAGGATCCCCTTGATTATTGATATAATCTTGTGGCGAACTGATATGGCCGGCCAATTAATTTTGATTGACAATCTCTTCGTGTACCCTTTTCGTCATCTTAGTCATGTGACCCCCCAGAGTTGTAACTTGTTGCAGGACCTCCATGGCTGGCAATTTTATTCTCAACAAAGAGCGGTCTTCCATCGATGCATTTGTAAAGATCTCTTTATCTCTTGCCTGATTATCTCGTAAAAAAGTGATTGATTTCTATTAGAGGTCGAATCACAGAATAAATGAACTTTGATCGCTAAAAATGACACATCAATCTCTCCGATGTATCTGCCTGCATCTCTCTTGATCTCTGTGAACTCTCTCTGTCTGTAACGGTCTGGCCTCAACAGACCAAGCTGCCCCGATCAGGTTGAAAAACAACCCACTCCAAAGCAACCTCCTGGCACATAATAACTATGCACAACAGTACTAAAGCCTAGCTGCACCGTGCCTCACATAAGTGCATGAATGGCAGTCCCACCAAGTACCCCTCAGTCATAAGAACTAATATCCCTCTCACATTACTATGTAAAAGTAGGTTAGCTAAAACATTTTGACAGTGTGTCATTTTCCTTTAAAAGGTTGAATCTTTTCCATCAGGGGTGCCTGCAAAAAGTTTGTGTTTACCTGGGGGTTTCTTTAAAAATTCATCAGTTTCTGCTTTGTTACATTAAATCTCAAAGTCTAACACAACATCATCTTAGGTTTGTTATGTCACACACATGGTTAGAGTGCAGTTTGTTCAGGGAGGTCCAAAGACATGTGCCCTGGAGCATGACTCAGTACTGTGTGGTTGCTTCACAGAGCCGATATGGTCAAATTGTTTCACACCACCAAACATACATGTAATGGTGACATTTGATGACACTGTAGTATTTAAAAGGATGCTGAAGAAAAAATGGGAATAACCGACATGCAAATCAAATAGAGACAAAGTTGGCATTTCAACAGTCATGCATTCTATGTTTGTAATTTTCTCATGTATTTCATGTTTAAGTCATTCTTAATGCTATGTATATCTGATTTCCATGTAACAGTTACTCAGTATCTAGTACTTAACAAAACCCACAAAAAGAGTGCCTTAAGGTATATGTTGAAATGTTTTATAAACTATGAACTAATTCACACATTTTCACATTGAAAAATAAAAGACAGCTCTTCATGGTGGGGTGATACACCCTCCAACACCCACCCCCTCTGCTGCTTTGTACACTCGTGCTTCATAGCTCCCCTCACTTTTACTTGCCCCCCCAGGTAGAATCTGTCTATTATCTTTTGTCCAATGTTTGCAGCCCTGCAAACATTAAAATGACTAATTGATTCATGAGCAAGACAGTAAGCAATCTCAAAAGGCAAAAAAATTTCAAGGTTCCTCAGACCAGAGGTCAGTTGCATTCAAATCACTCTTTTTCTGACAAGTCAAATCAACTACCTTTTAGTAACTTGAGTCGCAAATCATGGCGTGAGTCACATTGTTATTCTTATTTTCCAACAGCAGTCTGTGGGCCAAATAATTCTGTGCAATGGTATTTTTCTGTGTGGGTTGTATTCACACTGGATAGATGTTAAAAGATATAGAGGAATGTGATCCTTCTGAGATTAGTTAAGACAGGCTCCAAAGACACCTGAATGTCGTTGGTTTAACATGTTCGTTCTGAATCATCTTAGTCTAAATCACAAATTGAAAAGGTGACAAAAAAATGTTTATTCAACATGTAAGATGCTTCCATGATTATTGTCGTCTTTCATATTGTAGGTATGATGTCATACTCACAGCTGAGACGATTTATAACACTGAATCGGTTCCCAGTTTATACCAACTCATGAAAAGAAGCCTGAAACCAGATGGGAACATGTATCCTTTATTTCAATAGTGTGTTTCATTCCTTCAATTTAAAAAACAGTTCCTTCTATTTCCATATTATGCATAAGCAACATGTTTCTGATTTAGCTTGCTGGATAACAATTGGCTAAATGGCTCATTATTCACAGATGTGAGTAAGACATTAGTCTTGCAGTAAATACTGGGTATTCATAAATGTCTCTTCATGTTTGATGTATGAATTATCTGTTTTAACTTCACTGAAATACAACTTATTTTAAGCAATTTTAGTAATTTGGTAATTTTAGTAATTTAGTAATGTTAGTAATTTTTAGTAATTTTGACTTCATATTCCCTTCAATTTGTAGTTGACCAAGAGGTAATTTATCAAGAAGGTATTAAAGTAATCTACTGTGTGTTTGGCACACGATGTTATTCAGACAATGCAGCACATAGTTGTTACTGTTTAAAACAGTGTTTGACATTCTCTGTCTGGAAAATACCGCTGGTTTGTAATTTTCATCACAGTTTTCACCTGTAAGCATACTCATGTGAGGTGGGAGAGGGATGGGAAGGGTTCACTTGCCTCCCAATTGGGCAAAAATATTGGACCTATGTGGACAAATAGGACAGCCAATAAAATAAAGTGTACTCTTTTTGAGGGCCATTGCTCTCTTTGATCTTTCCAAGTACCATGCCTATTCCCAGAATTGAAAGTTCCAACGTAACAGGATTTTGCTAGAATTACGCTACATTCGATCAGTTTTATTAGTACTCTGTAATCCTACTGTTCTGGAGTTAGCTACAGCTTAGCCTATCCAACAATATATTGTGACAACCGACACAGCAGTATCAAACTTTGGATAACTTGGTCCAAACTTCTAAATTTGGGTAGAAATTGTCTGTGCATCTTCCTGCTCCAGAGATATGTCCCGTCGTATTGCAAGCCTATGATCACTCCATGAAATCAAGTGGAGAGTGACCGATCGCTATGCAATATAAGGCAAATACTGTACCCTCTGTGTAGTGTGTTCTTTCTGGTTAAAAGGCAGTGTTTAGTAGTGGTCCATGTAGTCTGAATATCAAAGATTGTACAATGCTGTTCTCATCTGCAAGAATTACAAGGATTGTCAAGTGAATGTATCCTTCAAAATTCTCACAAAGTAATCGATATCAACTCAGATGTGCCGTGCCGCTTTAATGTTTTATTTCTATTTACATATTAGTTACATATTATGCATATTAACCAATTCATGCATTGTTTGGTAGTCCAGTGACACACTCAATCAAACATTCTCAGTTCACACATGTTTCCATAAGAACTACTTGCTGTGTTGTTTCTAGATTTCATTATCACCATGTGATATAGATGACCCTTGACCTCGGCTCTAAAACCAGATATGTTGCTGCTAAAACCCATTATTTTGGTGTCGGCGGTGGGACGAGGCTGTTTGAACAATATGTGCAAAATCAGGAAGATTTTACAATAGCCACCTGCAAAAAAATAACGGATGGTGAGTGTTATTGTAGTTTGTTGCAAACTATTTAAAGAATGCAATCTCTGAAATTGTTCAAAAGTTCGTGACAGAGTGCATCTCCATGAATATTAAGCAAGGATTAGGAAGCTACCACTCCTTATCAAAACCAAATCACTCTTGCAGGTGCAAATTTTCATTTGCCGAAAACTTGTGAGTGAGAAGTATTTTTCTCGACACAGCTGAGAAGACAACAGAGAAGTTTATCTATCTCATTTGATCAATGGAGCACTCATACTTTATCAGTGAACATTCAATTCATACAAAAGTAATTTGACTGAAATAGTTAGTGAGATAGAGGGATAAATAAGTGAATATACAATATTCAGAGATCCGTAGGTCATGGCCATGATCTGATATCATTGAAAAACCAAGTACCGTAGTCTCAGTTGATAACACCTATCGTAGATATGTTAGCTATGTACAGTAATAGACAAAGAGTAGAGTGTTATGTAACAGTTGTTAGCAGGTTGATCTTGTACCACTGTTTGCACATGTGACCTTACATGTTAGAGCTTTGCAATGCTTCCAAAAAATTTACTTCTGCGTACATGCTCTTCTTACCCAAGTGATACTCAACTTCCGTTGTAACATACAATAGATTTGTGGTTTGCTGGGAAAATAGCAACCTGACATCAGAGAAAAAGTGCATTTATTCGAAAGTAAACTGTTAAAATAGGAAATGGAGTGAAACATGTAATACGTGGTTACCTTTGTAGATAGTCGGAAGTGTGTGTGTGTGTGTAGTTGTGGTGTTCCGCTAATTGACAAGGACCAAGCTTACTCTTATGGTGGATTCGACTACAGGCTACCCAAAGTAGTTTAAAAAATAACCATTTGTCATACTTTACAGTTCAAAAGCTATTTCTTGGCAGTATCTGGGATTTGTCAAAGGAGAGATGGTTTCTTGGAAGGATAGAGCTGGAGTGACGCGCAGGGATCATCGGAAGGAATGACTTTTGCTTTCAGATCAAGGCTTGGATTTTGGAAATTTCATTGACTCCCTAGTTGTATTTTGAAAAATGTCAAATGCAGTTCTCATTTAAGAACCTGTTATGAACGAATACCAATTTAATAAACATCCCGATACAAGTACGACCATGGTCATACTAGTAGGAAGTGACGTTTTCGTTTGCTTTGTTACAGGCGTTCAGAGGGAAATTTTGCATCTGAAGCGCAAAGTGAAAGATACAAATAAATGAAAGCGGTACTGAGGGCCATCAATTCAAGTGGACTCTAGTCCGAACTCTGTGCTCTACCTTATCCCTTCGGGACGGTGAAAGTCTTGGATTGGCAGCAAAACTGATGCTATACACATTGACAATGAAGATTAACAGTTTGATACTATATGCTTCAATTCAATGATGAAGCCAACCCACTGAAAAGCTAGTTTTAGTTATTCTGTATGTGTGAAGCTCCTGAGGAGCTTCCCATCTAGAAGCTTGTTGCCATGGCGATGGTGAAGCCTAGGATCTGCTTAATGGTATGCACTCCGAAGTTAGTAATGAGCCATTCCCACCAAAGAATTGCTTGATGCTACAGTACTGCACAATGGTTACGGTTTTCATTCTAACAGATAAGTGATGCTTACATACGAGCTGTACTTTTCTTACATGTCAAAACAATGCTCCAAATGTAGACCTACAGGCAAAGAGGAAGTACAGAACCCACTAGAAGACCAGGGTGACATTGTATTAAAGGCATCTTTACTTACAAAATTTAAGGGGTTTTTAAGTGAAAGAATAACTTTTTACTGCAGGGATTGAGTACATTGTAGAGTTACCACAAAAGTGTGTGAAAGGTTAAATCACATCACCTCCAACTATTGTGACATTTTTTTTTAAGACAGTGAAGATTATAAAGATATAGAAAGGAATGTTAAAGTATTTGTGCTTGGGTAACATCACAGATTTTACAGTAATGCAATGTATGATTTTGAAATTGATATTTCTTTTAAAAATAAAATTGTAATCTCAGAATGCAATATGCCATTGAGATATGGTTTTTACCAGTATGGAGAGAAAAATGTTCCCAATTTTTCTGAAATATCAATTTCCTTTCAGCGGCCAGTCCCAGTTTAAAAGTCATAGAGACTGATGATGGATTGATGTCACATAATTTCATAGTGACCGTACTCCCTCATTACATGCAATCGTGTGTAATCAATGAACTGCAATGATTATTGACCACGGTGTAGTACCGTTCTTGTCGATACCGTTCGAACCAGCAATCCAGAAGAAAGGAATCGTAAATCAACTGCTTTCTCCTTGAAATGTTTGACTTGGATTTGAGATGGCTAACCTAATATTGAAGAAAAATATTGATGTTACACTCCTCCACAGCGAAAACTGGCTCACAATCGCTGTATTGACCGTACAAAAATAATGACACATATTACCCTAAATTTAAGGATCAGTGAAAACAAACAGTAGCCCCTTATGAGCTCGTATTTCTTCCTTGGCATATTCAGATTTTCCTGTAGGAGGAGTTTTTGAATTTATGTGCCTTAAGTAAGTGAATATAAAACAGATCAAAACAGGCGGGGAGGGGGGTGAAAGTTAAGCAATTGTCAGTTAGTTGCTCCCAACAGACATCTGGCATGGAAATTGTGGCTAGCATTTTAAAGGGCAAGCTTGCCCACCATTAATGAAGGGACGATTGCAGATCATCCTATGCAGTTGGTGCACAACTCTTCGTATTCTGAGAAAAAAAAAATTTCAAAATCCGAACACGAGAAAGTCAAAGGATGATGTGATTCCTTGCCAGTATTTATGAAAAATAACGGACAACCAACAACGCAATTTTGACGTTCAAATGTGTTACCCTTGTTTAGGTACCATGTATACAAGGTTTTCAATCTGTGTTGTCTGCTGACCTTATGTGACATTTGACCAACATTAATTACAACAGAGATCATCTACTCAGCAAGAGCTGTCAACATGGGTACGGACTATGGGAGGGAGGGGGGAGGTGGGGGATGCATCCCCTTCACTTTTTTGAAAGAGTGGGACATCAACAGTTAGCCCCTCTCCTTCTGCCCACTTTTTTTCAAATGATGAAACCTAAAACTGTGATGAATGGTTAAAATATAGAATATAGATCACACTCCTTGACATCAAAGATCCACATTGTCAATTTTACTGTGTTATAATTCAAGTTTGCCGCCATGTGGTGGCCATATGTTTCTGGTCAACCGAAGGAATGGACTAAGACGAAGGAGTGGACTATCTCTGAAAACAAATCTCCTATCTGAATAATTGGTGGGCCACTTACCACTCATTCAATCAATGTACTATTCTGTTCATATTATTCTCACCAATCGATATCATCAGGGACATTTTTGTCATTTTGATGGTACTTAGGACTGTTTTTTTGATCAGCGAAGTATCTGAACGTAGATGAAAAAAAAAATACCAGCATACATGAGATGGAAGAATAACCAAGAACACAGTATATTAGGTTAGACACAACCAAGAAACGATGATTTTTCATGGAATTTTGCAATGATAGTGCTGTACATTTTCAGGATACTTACTGAACATCATCCAATACAACTTAACTCTGATTTTGACTCAGATATGATGATGAAAGGATTCCAACATTTTACATTAAAGTGTAAACAATATCACATAAACTGCAAAATTGACAAAAGTTAAATTCTGACCAAATATTACAACATTTGCGGTATAGACACCTTCCAATTTCCTCATCCCACCTTCTTGGACCCCTCCTCCTGAACGGCGATTTGTTAATGGGTGAGAAGTCCCCCTCCGTCCCTTTTGGAGATGGATCCGTATCCTCTGTTGCCAATGTTAACAGTTTGAATTTTTAGCAGCATTTCAGATACTGAGATACCTTATTTAATAGATTTTCAAACATTCAGTGGTGATTTAAAATTACCTTTCATCTCCATAAAAACAAAAGGGATCAAATACTCACAAAAGAAAACCTATACACTGAGTATGAAGTTTCAGCAGATTTCCTCTCAGGAGATACAGTGTTTGCTAAGTTTTCACACTATGACCTCTATTGACCTCATGTGACCTTTGACCTCAAAAGATGACAGAATTGATCTGTTCTTCTAGAGTTACCGATGTTTACTGTTACAGCAACATTCAGTTGCTGAGATATCTTCCTTTATAGATTGTCAGACTTTAAGCTCTGGTGACCTCAAATGTTCTTCAGCCCCCTTGAAAATCTCTGGAAGATGACCTCCAATGATCTGCTCACTGCTCACTATGGACATCAAGTCTGAAGTTGCAGGGGTTGGCACTCTGCAAATACAAACCAATACAAACCAACAATTCTGTCATATTACTGTTCAAAATTACATCAATACTACTGAAAGTATGTCAGTTTTACTACTTAAAAGTACGTCATTTCTATTCTAGTTTTTTTGTTATTGCTAAAGTTGGAAATGTTTCACCTTTTGCCCAGGCGTTCCCCCTCCCCCCCAAAAAAATCTTGTTTTGCATAGCATTTACCTTAGACAATGGCCAACCGCCTACCCCAATTTTCATTTTCAAGTATAAAATGGATCATTATCAATGAATGATCCATTACATATATTTCATTCCATTTCATATCGCTACCAATAAAAAGGTAGAGTCTAAAGGTATGTTCAGCACTCCTCACTGCCCGCTACTATTTGCCAACTGTTCCAAGAAATAAATGAAACAGGCAGAATAATTCATATAGATTCTTGTATCATCTCAACCCATCTGATATGTAGTACCATATTTCATATTTTATCAATTTCATATTTCATTTTTTTTTCAATTTTATCTCATAATTAGGCCTAACTGAGAAATTTCATGAATGCCTATTTCAAGGCTGGATACATGCAGCTTGGAGCACTCTTCCGTCTGGAGGGTTTAAAAAGCCAAATATTTTCTCGTAGGATTCGCACCAACTGAGGTGGCACTCCGTTTAAATAGTCCTGACGACACTCAGCCCCCTCCAATACGTTTTAGCCTCTACTTTAGGTTCGTGAGTGCAGTAAATTTACGCCATGATCCGCAACTAAGAGAGGCAAACATGATTTGTAACATCCTTTCCAGTCAAGGGGGAGGGGTGCCCCATCTCATTAGACCTCTCCTCATGTCTCCTAGGCCTACCTGTGGACTGACTTATTTGAAATCCTGGCTTAACCCATGATAGGACAACATCCCCCCCCCACCCCATTACACTACCTCCGTCCTCAGGACGACAATCAAAAACAGGAAAGATGAGTCGATTCTTCCCCCTTAACAAAAAGAAAAAAAGAACAAAATCCTGGATACGCCCTTGTTTATGTGACGTCAAATAATGCTTGCTTACTCAATGTAAGTCACTAGTTTACGGTCACCCTTTGCATGTAGCAATGAAACGGCACATTTATGTCGGTATGCTCTCGTGGGGGTAAGGTCTTAAGCAGAGCATAAGATAATAAAGTCAGGTAAAAAAATATTGATAACGTTGGACAGTTTATTTCATTTTCCCAAACGCTTTGACTATTCGGTCTCTATCTTGATCCTAACACCCTCTGATCTCGGTCTTGGTCTCCAATATTTTGGTCTCGACTGAAACATCTAGTATTCCAACTGGGTCATATGTGAGCCAAAGAACACCTAGATGAAATTTGCTGGAGCAGCCACATTTGTCCACAGTAATTATCCAATTCCAGTTAACACAGAAAGCCTGCCCATTGACAGAATATGTTTATCCCCAACTGGGTTACCGACCCAATTCCAAATCCAATTTTGGGCCTCATCTGGACCAAAGAAACATTGGTGTCTGTTATATATTTTGTGTAACTTTAAATGTTCATTTGAACAGGTCCATATCCGGGGGGCTGGGGTGTTCAGGGGGCTCGGACGAACCCCCCTAAAAAGCTACATACGGGCCTAATTTGAAGACCTTGTTACCTGATATCACAATATTTCTCACCCCTGTGTTATTGGAAATATGCTTTGTTCCTCTGTGTACGTAAACGCTTCTTGTTGATATACTCATAAATGCTGTGGTAAATGAACTGGCTTGATTAAGGAACATTGAAAACATAATAAGCCAGTTAGTGTAATTGTTGGTTTCCATAAATCACTGCTGATAACTTTCATATTTTTGTTTCTGTGGTAGCCTATTGAATATCAACAGACATGCCGACTGTGATATTTTACTGTTACAGCATGTGGCGCTTATGATTATGACTATCATACCGTGTGCTTTCTCTGATGTTATTCTCGTATGATTTCCTAATTGAAAGACATCAGCTTTGTTTGGAGACAAACTCATATAGTGTTCCACTTGAAAAGTAGGCAGATGGACAACTTACCTAGAAACTCGATCATAGGCGATTATTGTTTACTTTTAGCCAAAGTTTCCGACATAAGCAATTCTTATAGATAGCCTTGTTGAAGATTTTCTCCGATGAGAGGACATTCAATAAGAACTTTAACAGAAAATTTACAAATTTTGACCAAACATTTGCAGGTATGACATTTAAAGTCGTGCAGTAGGTTACCAAAGAAAAAAATGTTTAGAAACTGAACAAGGACTGCAATGATCCCACTATTTGTTATCCAAAGAGTCAACCGTAATATGGATTTGGATCAGATTAAAGGCAGTCACGTAAATGATTTCTTATGAATTATAAGTTGACTAATCAAGGCTTATATCATTGCATTGCTTCTTCTAAATTGAAAGAACTAATTTCACTGAAAGACAGCTTTTCCAGGTATACTTATATCATCAATAATTGCATCAGGAGCCATTTGAGTCATGCATGAATATTCAACAATCATATGACAAATCAAAAGTCCCCGCATTCCTGTCATCCATGTTTGGTCAGGAGTCGCATTCCAACAATTCGTTTCCGTATCATGAACTGGATGCCTTGGTTGTGACGTTCGTATATTCAATCCACTGTGTAACTCCCAATGACCTTCTGTATGAGTATCATGATGATCATAACGACCGAGCTATACTGTCTACAGATTCCTCAGTCAGATTTGTAATCAAATACTTGAGTAGTGATTAATATTTGTGGCTTTGCGTACTTGGATTTGTTGGTCAGAAATATGTTTTAGTTGTATAAGTCACAGTCAGGACATAGCCTCTAGCTGTACAGCAGGCCTAATCAGAAGAATCTGTTTTATTATGTAAGTATACTTATTTGTGTTGTACATTTAAGTTTTCTTGTGTTGTATCGGGGTAGAGAACACTGTGTTTTGATTTACAAGGTTTCATTTATCAACCATGCATAAACCATGCATATCTATGTGACGTCAGAGGCATATTTGACCTTTTCGTATAGTTGGCGTCAATGGGTACTATGTAATCTATTTATCTCGTAAACCGGCAGGGTGTGCGAAAGATTAGTACATTGAATGATAGTTCGTATCATTCATATCGAGAGACATCCTAAGACTGTTTCCTTTTTCCAAGCAGCTTTCACGATGTATGTTAATGGTAAGCTTACTTATTTATTATGTAACAATTAGGGCTTCAGTGTATATCAGCACACCGTGTTCTTTGTCTCTTAGCTTTATGTGAGATTTTTTTTCTGACCAGATAATTAAACAGAACATTACTTTTTATTTATATTATATTATCATTCATGTAATATGTTATTATCCTGAGTATGAATGCTTAATTCTGATGTAATACTGCCAGTGAAGTTGACGATATTACAGTACCGTATGCGTTAACACATATCGAATTCTGTGGTTCCTGTTCAAGTGTGCTAAACTAATATTTCTTCCTTTAAAACGTTAACGTAGCTTGTGTTTCACGATATCACCGAGTTTTTTATAAAAGTATTTGCTTTTGTAACAAAACAATTTTTACTACAAGGATGAACAACTTCCTCGACTGAAGTTCGGTGAACTAATGTCAACAACCTCATTATGAAGACATGGAGGGGATTCTTTTAAATCTGCCTCGATCGTGACCAAATATTTAAGAAAAAACATGATGAATCTTAGAAAAAACTGTATCATATGCTACTTTTTTCTGAGTGAAATGTTAACAAGCATGTATGCTGTATCTCATGCAGCAATATCATTGTGGACCATGTTATTGTGCCTCACCATACTTATGTGATATCTTATAGGCTGTCTAATCCCATTTTCAGATTAGTTCCTTAAAATGTTCCCATAGTTTGTGAGTAGTTCACGATATCACCTATCGTATTTTTTGAAGCATTTGTTTTTAAACAAAATAAACTTCACTTCAACGTTGAATACATTGTTTGATTGAGCTTATATCAGCAATCTTTAAGCATACACATAATGGCACCACGTTAAATGTCTCTTGAGTTTGAGTAGATGTATTACTGAAAGTGACGGTGTACAGTATGCGATGTTAACATACCCATCCAATCATAAGCGCTCAAAGTAACTGATATCACCTCCTTGGAAACATAAGCATATTTGTGGTTATCTATCAAATCTATGGTATTTAGTACTTCAACAATTAATAGTATATGATATCTATAGCATGGTATCTGTTTGAGATTATCTTAGTCAACTAGAGGCAGAATGCAGATTTGTAAAGACACAACCGTCCAGACTTGTTGAGACTTTGAGGAGTGAACGATTCAGTCGGAGGTTATATTGCTATACAATGAAAAGAGAAAAAAACTTCTAATTATGTTAAGAAGGGTTTTTCATCTAGGAACAGTGCCATGCGCTTACTTGAGGAGCATAGGGAAAAGCCTTAAATTCATGCAACTAGAGGGCATTTTAACCAAATAGTCTGTGCTACTCTCCGCGCCAACCGATGGTG
>VJOZ01037203.1:529-12789 GCA_009801055.1 Stichopus horrens | reverse complement strand
GTTTCACCCTTCAAAATCCTCACAAAGTTACTAGATCAGTTCAAGTATCCTGTTTGACTTCCAAGGTAAAGATGTGCCCATGAGTTGTTTACAAGATCAGAGGCCAAACTGAGGGGCAGTCCAAAAGAATGGGCGGAGGGAGGAAAAGACAATAGAGGGTGGAGGACAACCAAGGGGTTAGGAGAGGGATGATTGGCTACAGCAGATGTAAGAAAACACTCAATTGTTCATATCCGCTTTAAATCCATTTGGAATTTCTAAGTCTACAACTTCTGATTTTCATAAATATCCACAAAGAAACTTTGGTATTCATTTTCCAAACATTTTTATTTCAGCATACATTATGGTCAGTTCTCTCCTCCTTTCACTATTACAATCAATGGTAGGATAATAATGACCATGAACAAACACACGTTTTAAATAATTTAAACTGAATAGTCCTTTGTCATTATTCTTCACCTCCTATAAATACATATATACATATACATGTTTCTGTAATTAAATATCACTTCATTAATCACTAAAATTGTATACTATCTTTTGACATAATAAAGGTAATAATGAGTCTGTAACTGACCCCTATTTTACCCTCATCAATTGATAAAAACCCACATTCTGCCCTGTGCAGAGTAGAGATGTGTTGAGCCAGGTTGGTTTTTCTCCTGATCTACCATCCGTTTTCATAACCTTCTTTTATTTTTCTTTCTTCCCCTGAGATGCTTTATTCCCACAGTATTACATAAAACTAAGACAGAAAATCTAATTTTGTAACTTTTACATAACTGGCACATATCTTTAGGCACACAGTGACACACAGTTCACCATATCACACTGACGTGAACTTTAATGAACTTGACTTATGTAGAGGGTGGTGTACTTCTATTAAGGTATTTGTTTCATAGAAAAAAAATATGCCCAACCACCATGTAAATATCTCTGGCACCATAAACTTACTCTGGCTCAAACACATCCTCCAAATTACTCTTGGTCTCCTTTTCATCTTAGACACCGTTTCAATATTATCTTCATCAAAATTCTATAGCACTCCTTTGGTCTCTTTCATAAATCATGTCCTCTCTCTCTCTCCCCCCTAACCTCCCCTCCCCTCAAAACAAACCATCCCCTTGGAGGGGGCATTCTCCATCCAAATAAATTTACAAGTGAGCAATCCAAACACGTCCAAAATGTATCTACTGTCCACCCCTTAATGTCTTCAGTTCAGACAAACACTGACATAACTACAGTGCACTACAGTGCCCTCCCTTTAATACTGAGTCACGAAGTTACAAAGGAATATCCATTTGAATTGAAAGTATTGACTGACTTATGATTCGCTTGGCTGAGTTTGGTGCTTTGGCTCTATATATATATATATACCAGTATTCCACGAAAGACAATGAAGCACCCCTGTAGACTGTTGGCGAACTGACGTCATCAATGGCTCCTAAACACCTACTTCGCCTACTACGTTGACATTTAAAACTTCGTCCTACCACACTTGCCAGTCTTACTTTTGTGTCACCACCGCATTGTTAAAATATCACTTTTGTCAAATTGCTTGTTTATTCAAATGAATATCATCAATGCTTTCTTCTCAAAGAAAGAAAGGAAAGAAGATATGAATAATACAAGTGGGCAGGTCAAATATTTATCAAATCCTATAAATTTTGTTATCAAATTCCATGCTGATGCTTCATGTCAAAAAAATTGAAAAAAAAATTAAACAGTTGCATATTTTGAATACCACCCACAAATTTATCCATACGACACAAATACGAAAAAAAAAACCTAACCTTTCAAAATATGAACCCTTTCACATCCATGACATCCAATAATCCCCACTTCACACTATTTGAGACATCAAAGTAGTCCCACCTCACAATTCTCCTCTGATGTGGAAACTAAGACTTTCCAGTAATGTCTCAAAGATGTTTAACAGAACATCTTGCAAATTCACTCACACTCCCCAAAGAAAGTCACCACACCAGATGCAATCACCAACTCTTAACGATGGGCCTATCGAGTGGGCTACGTCGTCCATGCCAATGAACGTAAGCAAAACAGATACATACACAAACCATAAGTCCAAGCTCTCCGCGAGGCGGAGGCTGTTCTGCCAAAACCAAAACGTTGAAAATGCAATAAGGATTCATTTACAAGCAAAATCAGCAGCAGCTCATTGAGATGCACAATTCTGGAGGTTCTAAGGAGGATGCGACGGTCTACAGGACAACCGCCACAGAGGGTAAGGCGGGCCAGACCCTCTCTTTGAGAGGACTTTAACGGGGCTAACGATGCAAAGTGAAAGACTTTCTGTCGGATGAGAAGTGTTTCAAGTGAGGCTGTTTATCTCAGCAGGATTTAAATTTTATAAAAAGAAAAACTCATGACAAAATAATCTCACTTTGCATCTACCCAGAGATCAAAAGTGTTGAGATGAAGATATTCTCAGGAAAATTAGGGCAACTTCATCTTGAAACATCAAGTCCTCTCACCTCAAGAGAATGATGTACTGAGAGTAAAACCTCCTTTTCAATGCATGAAATAGTGCATACTCCATTCTCAACAGCATACCCCATAAAGACCAAAACATGTTTGAATACTGTGCATGTGTTTTACAGACCTACAGTATTCCTTAATAACCTCAAAAGTCAATAAAAGGTTTCTGACATTGACAAGAATGCTTTGTAGTTTGTATGTACACAGCAAAATTTCAGATCAAGAATACAAAAATTACAATGTTATCAAGAAATGTCTGTCTGCTTCCGATCCGGCGATGTGCATTGCTTCATGCGTCTCTCGGGGTACTTGCTCGGCGAGCCATATCCAGACTCCTCCGATCAGGACCGACAGCGCTGGAACCATCAACAGCAGGATTACACCATGATCAAGTTTACAAACTTTTGCATTTTTTTTTGGATGACATTTTTTTTTCTTCATGTTAGTAGTAGTATCTGTACACATCTGAAGAAGTTTATGTCCTTCCCTGAAATGCAGATCTGCATCAAGTGGCCAACCTAGCCATCGGTGATGGTGTAGACTGCGCCATGTTGTGATGATGGAGAAGCAGGTTGTCTTCCAACTCGCTCTTATGTTTGGGAACCTATTGGGCAAAGACAGAAGATAGAAAAGACTTCATTAGAAACATCAATGTCTGTACCAGAAGCAAGTAAATTTACTGCTGTACAGTACAAATGACAAAAGAATTAGTAGGTAGGGTTTGACTGATCAATGTAAACCCACTGCCATTTTGATGTATTTTGTTACTCTATAAACATCACATCTCCCACACACACAGGGATAGGGGACTGTTGCAAGTGATCCTGCTGGAGGTTGGTAAAAATTGTCAACTCTGTGAAGATATACAGAAAGCTTTTTGGGACCTGTCAATTATTGGTATGGCCTTTACCCAATTGACTCCATTAACTTTATCCTCTATGGGTACATCCCATCACTGTTGAAGTGAACTATCCCCTTTGGACACAACCTATCCCCTATTGACACCACTATCCCCCACTGACATGATCTATACACTACTGAACACTACCTATCCCCTATTGACATGACATATCCCACATTGACATATCCTTCTCCTTTTCCATTGCCCACTTCAAACTAGTCGCAAGCATCCCTGATTTTCAGATATCCTTTCTTTTCTATCTACTCCATTCACGCTGTGAATAGTGTGCATACATGTATATCAGTCACAGAATTAATGAAGGTACCTACAGTGGCACTATGCCACATGGCACTGAAGTAACTGAAAGTCCACACACACTATAAATCGGATGAATAACACTCTACACAGAGATGGTGATCTTCCCGGAATGGTTAGTATACCGCACGCACACACACAAACAAACACAAACACACACAGCAGTATGCCTGTAACTCTGTGCACATACTGTACACTACTGCAAAAATCCATCTACAAACTACGGATGGTTTGCAAGCTCACGATGGTGTTTCGTTTTGGACTAGGTGGTCTCACAGGGTAGTACTCACCTCAATGAGGATGCAGACCGTATCTTCCGAAGTGACAGCGACACTCTCCCCAAGGATGGGGCAGTTGTTGCCATCTTCATCGCACCTGTCCTCTTCCTCCTCTTCCACAAAGTCTGGAGGGATCTGCATGTCCTTGAGGAGCTCGTACAAAGCATCGTGACTAGACACCTGAAAGAGATAACAAATGAAAGGGAAAAAATACGGTTATATATCTATGGCATAAAAATTTACACAAATTACAGATGGCTTAATATCAGACCCACTGCACATAGTCTGACACTATTAAAACTTGAATAATGATTTTAAAAAGCTTTGAATCTGACCATCATCAATCACCTTTAATTGGGAATCCCTTGATGAGGTTCCTATGTCAACATAAACCCCATGCATGAATCATGAATCTAGCTAGACATGTCTGTACAGGAGGAAACAACCCCTTTAAAGCATACAGGAAATTGTATGCTGCCAGTCAAACATAGCTGTGAGGTTTTCCAAAAATCCCCGGCAAATCTGGATGAATTTTTCTTGGAATGACTTTATGGGGCATTTTTTGTCAGCCTTTTGGGATAATCCCTTTCAACCGACATGGGGCACCATCAGCTACCACAGTTAATGTCCTCTCCCTGCTCTGTACCATCATGCTGTGCAATGTACATTGACGCATGATATATTCTGACAGACGACAACAACAGCATGATCAATCAATGCAATATATCAAGCCTGTTATTTCAACCCTGGGTTCAATGTCTGAGCCATTAGTGGAAAAAGAACAATTCCTCCTTCCCTCCAGGTGCTCTACTGATTCCCAGAAAAGATTACCCCCACCACTCATACAGGTCATCCATCAGGAAACCCTGCAGCTTTCACGGTAATTCAGTTCAAAGTGGGTTCAAAGTCATGTGCTGAAGTTGTACAGTGGAGTTAATACCCATCTCATTTCTGTCACAGTGTATTGGAATGTACTGTATATAGTTACCAAGCCTTTGTGCTGTGCATTGTGTTTTCAAATCAGTCTAAGGAGACTGAGTTGGGGCAAGATGTCAACCCCCCTCCATCAGTATCTGTGCCTATGATGTACTAACTGCATGGGGTAGCACATACTGGGTCAATGCATGAAATCAGTAATACTGTAATCTACAGTATTGTTTCAAAATCCCGAATCCAGTGATTCATGCTGATTGCCATAGACAACGCCATGTCACTTGATCGATGATACGGGTCTTCATTTAGTGCTGTAGTTAACTAACTAACTAGTCCAACATTCACACCTTCATACCATGAAGTGGAGGTACGCAAGCAGCCATGGTCTGGATACAGGTTCATAGTTGGATACAATTAATTCTACATCCAATGAAGGCTTCAGGCAGCTATACTCTACTGCAGGTGACTGTAAGTGAACCATACCACTTGCATAGCTGATCATACCACATGTAACCATCCATCACTAAAAATCAAACTTTCTTGCATATGTCACAGTTTCTTATCCTTCCAGTGTATTTACTTCCTTTGCTTCCTGTTAATTTTGGATACATGATAATTTAATAGACCAGCAAACATGTAATAAATGTCACAGTAAAGTTCGATGAAACTCAAGATTATGATAATTACATCAAGCATGAAGCACAGCCACTTTTTCTTTCACAGCTATAGTTTAGGACTCAGCTCAAATGTTGGTAAAACATTTACGGCAGTTTTCTTTTCGGTTTCCACATCCAAATCTTGTGACTGAAACTTGATCGGACAAACAAAAACAAAGTCCTGATACTTCACTGCAGCCCCATGAACTCTGTATCCTGCTTTTGGAATCATCATTTGATGATGTGTGGGTGATTTGCATTCAAGTATAACCTATAATTGCAGCAATTCCATCCCACACATCACAGTACACAAACAGCTTCTGCATTTCTTCAGGATGTACACTTCTACAGTATGCATTATAGTAGTTCAGTCGACACAACTGCAACTTTTTAGGTACAACCTTGTCCCCCTCCTGGTGAATCTTCTGTTTCAAATTTAATGATTTGGTTTGTTAATGCTTTGGTTTATAAATACTATCAATCATATCTTGATCAATGCTATTTTGGTATTATCAATCAATTTTCATTTGCTCAATCATACATTTTTTCTTCATCTTTTTCTTCATCGGTTTCTAAGACTATTTCTGGGGGTCAGATGTGATATTAAAAACATCGCCAACAGAGACAAGACATAAATTCACAGCTGCAGTAGCACTGAATGAGAAGAGATCAAGCCAAATTCACTAAACAGGGACATACTGTACAAACTGAAAGATGGCCAGCCTCCTCGACTTGTGCAGCACTAACGTACCAAAGTACTGCTGTATATAGAAACCGAGAGTAGCAATAGTGTAGCTTGAGAAAGGATCTACAGTGTAAAGCTAACGGTTGGGGGTTGCACTTTGAAGTTTCACTTCATGTTTTTATTGTAACAGTGCTCTTTTAGAGTACTGTGCAAATTATCCTGGATGAAATAAGTTTCAATTTTTTCACAAAGTGAGATTTTGAGTAAAGTCTGGCAATAGTGCTGCACATGGCGAAGCCTGCAAGAAACCCTGGCAGAAATTTAAGTCATCTGCAACTCACATTCCAAGACCAGAGTGCAGGTCTCTCATAAATGCTGTTACGTGTACAGTATCAGCTACAGTATGTACAGTATTCATTTCTACATCTCGAATGAAGAAAATCCATCTGAATTAACACTTGTATGTTTGTTGTGAAACATTCATTCTCCAACAGCAGTCGTACAGACAGTAAATGTCTTTCTATGTTTACTACATAATTATTACAGACAGACATATCAAACAGAGCCATTGGTAATAATTTCTAAACGTAACAAACTGACAGAGTGCCTACAACCAGCCAGATCTAGACAACCAACACTCAAGTCCCTTCTGAGCTACACTGTACAACCCAGTATAGGAATCATATATGAATGACCTATAAAATCATGTACTCTCTCTGAAGAGGTGGTGCTGTAGGCAACTGAAATGAATGCAATGCCAAATTTTTACAAAAAGTTAATACTGAAACAATGACTACAACCATCAGGATTGGTAGGAAGTGCACACATTACATGAAAACACTGAGGTTGGTAACAAACTGATCCTCATATGTATGTGTGTATGTCATTTGTTACATGTGAATTTGTCTACCAAACAGTGTGTGCAGGGTGCGACAATATCCACGTTCACATTATGCCATTTATTAACACCAACTAACAGCCTGTAATGCTGTATGGCTGCAGACACCCAGTACAGTGCATAAAGCATTTCCACTTATTTGTCACAGATATGGCAGTCTGGACCACTATTGGTCTTTGTTCACCTCCAAGCCTACTGTAGTCCTGCCGGAACCAATTCCAGGAATTTGTAATGAAAGAAACTGTGCGCAGGAAATAGACAATCAATCACAACTCCCATTAGCGAGTTCTCTCGTTAACAATTGCAGTTAAGTAGATTACCAGGGTTTACACCGGAAGAGGTAAGGACACCATGTGACTGATGCAGGAATACAGATTGAGGAATTTGCCCAGGAAATGGGAGGGCAAACAAGGAACTTGAACTTGGTTCATAAATTATCATAGAATGGCAATCTTGGTGCTTTTGTATTCCAACAGTTTCAGTACTACTACAACCAGTCCAGTACTAAGTATCACGGTTGTTTTTCAAAGTGAACTTCAGAAGATTTCGTCAGAACTTTTCAAGAATCAATCTGTGTGTGTTTTTTTAGTGTGTAACATTTGATCTACAGTAGGGCCAGAATTTATCAAATTTAAGTCTTTCTGGCCTTGGAGTTACTAAAGTCTGTATGCTGCAAACCATTTATTAAACACTATAAAGGTACCAACTAACTGTCAATGAGATTGCCACTTGAGCTTTTTTATTTCAGGGTTCCGCTTTTCCATTTTCTTCCTCCCAGGGGTCCTTGGGCCCATGCACATTTTTATGTGGGGGTCCCAGTTCAAAAATGGGAATGTAATTTGTACATACAGTAACAAGAATAATGCCACAAGTTATTATCTGCCTAGGGTAGGATACAGCAGATGGGCATTTGCAAATCAGCAGAAGGGATCGGGGTGAAGAACATTTCCAGAAGGTGGGGCATGGGGGTGTGATGAGGGCACTAACTGGAATTTTGCCAAATGGTCAAGAAAAAAAAGCGGGAGGAAAAAAGTTATGAAGTGGTGTTGCCTTTTCCTTTGCCATGTCTCCTCCAAACTCACGGGCCTTTCTTAGTGCGCATCTGGCATCATTTTTGGGCATATTTCACCTGAGGTCTCGGGTTACCGACAGCCCTGTGTTTCATTGTCAACTATATCACTGTTACAAGGCAGCATTCTCAAGGAACTGCTTTCTGCAAAGGTTTCGTTCTCACGTTTCGGTTTCGAAAACAGCTCTGCAATGTACAGTACAATAGACCTAAAAATATCGTAGTCACTGCAAGCAGTCTGACTAAAAGCTTTGCAAGTCATTAAATTCAATAACTTAAGGATATATGTTCAGTGTCAGACTTAGTGATTGTGGTTTTGGTTTCACTTTTCACCTTTTTGTTAAAGTTGCTAAAACTGAAACTTGTAAACTTCAAAACAAGGAAAGATGATTTCCTTATTCACAGAAAGACTTAATTATGGTCATCATGGAAATGACTTCCCCATTTTAAAAAACTGGAATCAAAATCATTGACAAAAAAAAACAAAAATATGGAAGAAAAGGTCCTTTATAAGTACCGGTATGCCTTTTCAGTCCACCACAACCGTCTACATCTTGTGTCACTTTTTTTTTGCCTTTCTGCTTTTTCAATGCAAGAGTTTCAAAATCCTGTTCCTCGATGGCATTCCCAGTATCTTTCGCCTTCATGAGATATGTAAATTTTGTTGGTTCTACAATTACAGCAAATGTATGCAAATTATGCATATTACAAATTAAATTGCACTATATCAAATCCCTTTTCAGTCCTTATAGCAGAGAGACTTCCAAAATAAAGAGACAGCTACGGTCTTTTACATTAACTTGATCTAAGTTGGCCTCGGTCAGTTGAGTGTGATGTTTGTGATTTATTCTGTCCACAGTCCTCTGAACTAAAGATTCTTTAACTTGGAAACATGTTTTGAAATAGTTTACTCCACATTCATTCTGTTTATCGCCAACTTAATTCCTTAGTCTGCACACCTTCAGGGTTGGGGTAGTCTGATGCAGTAAACTTTTTTTTCTATCCTGTCAAAGTAATGTACTGTGATGTCAGCCAATTAGAATACAAGTATGTTGATTAGTAGAACTGTACTTTCTCTCTCGGTAGGCTTTCAGTGATTATAATGACAAAGTGTGGGTCTGAAGAAGCCGCATTAATATCCTCGTCCATATATGGAAATAATAACCTTCCACTGACACACCTACAATGCAATTAGATTGACATCTACTCTGTTTTTTAATCCTCCTTTACAGCTGTTTTCATGCAAATTACTCCCCTCCCCCCTCCTTTCATATTGATGACTCATTCATCTCTTCATTCAACCTCCCCATCACAGAACTGATGAAGTGAACTTTCTTCACAACATGAGAGAGAAGAACCTGTCAGACTATACTAATCACCATAAACCCATCACAGATAATTCCATATCATCTATGACAGAGTCAAACTCCTCCCAAATGGAACTTTCCATTTTAAAATAATATCAGGAGGTTCTTTTTGACTCAACATGTGATATATGTACAGAACAGACAAATGTTATGCTTTCATTCATTTTGAACTAAGTTAAAACTAGGGTAAAAATGTTTCCTTTATAACATAGTTTACGGGTATTCTGATTAACAAAATACTAAGATTAACCTTAATTGCTGTATTCTTTCCCCATACTCCAGCAGTAAAATGGATCGGTCTCAATTCACACTACACTAACAACAATCACATGCTTTAGGGGTATTGAGAAGCTAATACAAATAAAACACAATAAGCTACTCCAGCTACTGCTGTCTGCACAGTGCATGGTTGAGTCATGCAATTGAAATTGTCAGTGTGCTCCAAAATAGGTTGCCACGGGAGACTATTGCGTCAATCTGATCCGGTATGGCTCTTTGTGTGAATCACAATCACAGCATGAACTAGCAAGGGAGGACAATATGGTAGTTAATATGGTGACTGATACTGGGTGACACCTGCAGGGTACTTGACAGTGTCCTGTATAGATGTGACATTAACAGATAAAAATATCAACAGATATAATATCAGCAGATATGGCCTGATCTTTTGACTTCTGCACTCTGCAGTAGGGACTTACAAAAACAATCTACAGCAAGTAAACATTAACACTATACAGAGATACAGAAATCTTTACATACTTAACCATTGAGTGTCAAATTTTCATTATTGCACAGTAAGGCTCCAAGTGAAAATGCTGAGGCAGTTCTCTCGAATAATATCCACAATTCCAACACATCATGTTTTCAGTGGCATCACCAAGGGGAGGGGGAATTTTCCACCCCCCTTTTCAACCCCATTCTTTTAATCTTTGCACCCATCCCCCCTCCCAACTCAGATGAAGTGATCTGACAAAAACATGTCTATTCCTCTATTCTTCATTCCTATCCTCAAAGGTTCAGAACATCATCTTTTAGTCATACTATATATTGTAGGTTGCTGGCTACTGAAGGTTATTCTCTAATTGGTCCACCACACCTTTATAATATATAGAATGGAAACCAGTAGATGCAGCAGAAATAGTTTTGTCACATACTTTTTTTTTTCAATATGCTTCTTGAAAACAGGAAAACCCTTCAACAAGTTACACCTACTGATTATGTCACAATGTAAAAAGAAAGGGATAGAACACAGAGGTTCATTGAGACAGACATTCACAAATCACAACATAGGTGAGTAACTCGTCACAGAATTGTAGTATACAGTATATCCAGTCACAGTGTAATGTCTGCATGTCTAGTTAAATAAATCATTGATGATATTTTGACTGCCTCCTGAGGCAATCTTCCCTAAAACAGCAAAACCCAGAATTTGCAAAGGATGTTAACATTGTATAGGGAACCACTGGTAGAAATATGTGGGATTTAAAATGGAGCTCCAGAGCCACATGTGCAGCAGAATGTACATATATTTAAAGTGCTTATGGAATGAACGCCTCAAAATTATGATCAAATACATATGAACGTTTGAAAATTGTGATGAAATGTCGGAGTCTGTACTATAGGAGCATTAAGCAACAGCCTCATACTGTGCTGCAGATTCAAGTCTTTAGCTGTCTGATACCAAAATGCAAAATACCTGTAGACTCATCAAGAACTCACAAAGGTCATGGGCCCCTGAAATTGACAAAGATCTCTTATGGGGAGGTACTCTGACACCAACACTTGGTGGGAAAATTCAGCCAAATACATGACAACAATCCTTTCTCGCCGATGCCAGGAAGTACAGTAGAAACCATCACTTTGGAATGAGTTCAATCTTCTATCAATCATTTACAATGTGATAGAAATTCTGAAGAAGTACACAAAAATAAATTTACCTTCATCAGTGGAATTGTGTTCTCCCAGCAGTAGGCCTTCATGAGTGCAAAGTGCATCCGAAGTACATCGTCCGCCACACAATCGTCTGCGTGCAAACATAGCATCACAGCCTTGGGGTTCCTGGAATGCAAAATATTGGCACTTTGTCAACAAGAGGTTGATGTGGCTAAGATTACAGCTGTCCTTAGAAATTCCTTCCATGTGTCAGGTGAATTTTTTAACTTTGCCAGTTGTTCAGTTCTTTGTACAGTATATTTAAACTTTAAAGGATGCATCTACGTCAGTGCAATCCAACCAATCTTTAATCTATGTTTTGTTTTGAAATCTTTGAAGGATGATCATGAATGTCATCTTCATGTGGATCTTTGCACATGAATTAGTTTTCAAGCTGCACAGTATGCACTGAGACATACTAAATTTACAGTGTATTTGAATTAAAGGTTGTGTGACATACTTCTAGAAAAGAGCATCCTTCATGCAGAAGTTGCAAAGTCAAAAACCTGTGTGGATATCTTTTGGTATTCTGTTTATATCTATTAATTTTTTACTATAAGCAAATGATGTCGAGTGTTGCACAGTGTCAGTATTTCTTTTGCTTGACCTACACATTTTGCCTCTTAATCATGTACTTAATTACTGAGTTTCACAATGGTAAGTATAATATCGATATTTTTGAAGAAGAAAATACATGCATACAAAATAAAACACTCTGGGCATACAA
>VJOZ01037164.1:0-29714 GCA_009801055.1 Stichopus horrens | reverse complement strand
TTGCATTAGATAGTGAACCAGCGCCCACCCCCACCTTCAATTGCAGAAACTGAAAAATTCTGCATTGATCGAGTCAAAGTACTGATCGACTCAAGGTACACCTAGTATGCTTTAGTTTTAGAATGAGGTAATAAGGCACTTGTTACTCTGTCAGACTTATTTGGTGTGTAGTGAACCTTCCACCCTTGTCCAATTGACAACTGACTACCAAAACAACAATTTTGAATCAAATTTCATATAGTGCAACACTGAGGGGAATAAACAAGAAAGACATTGTGGTGAAATAAAAAAAAAAAGAAAACAGAAAAAACAATCCTCTCTTCCTACAAGCTGCAATTGATGTACAGTAGTCTTTAACTTTTGTGCACTCCATTCCAATCATATCTATTTGTCTATTTTTCGTCTTTTGCCATGTTGTTAAAGGCATTAACAAAATAAAAAAAATGAAATGTTAGAAAATATAATTTGTGAATATGCCATTAAAATGACATTGTTTTTTAAACCCAAAGAAATTTTTTACCCTGATCATGAGCACTGTATTTGTTGGGGTATAAAGAAACAACAATTTTTCAAATTTTTGGTAAATGCTGTTCAAATACAGGTACTGTGACTGGTTTTGATTCAAGAACATGTTAAAACTGGACAAAAATTTTACCTTAATCTTTTATGTGTTTAAAAATGTTTCCACTGGGCAGTTGACACACACCTGTTCCTTTTTTCTCAAAAGTTAAGGGGAATTTTTTTTTGTCTTAATCCCGTCTTGTTACTGTTTTCACAAGGTCACTTCAGATGGGAAAACCTTACTTGTGGACAAAAAACTCATCTTTCCAGGAATAGAGTTCCACAAACCTACCAATTGGCTAAAAGCTTCATTGCTCCAAATGCCACCAACTTTATCCATGTGGCCACAGCAATGGTCATTGTTATTGCTTACCTACGTCAGATACTGTACATATACAGTACTAGTACAGAATAGATTACTTACACTATTGTACAGTGTAAGGTACTGACATTTTCCATGATCGGCTACTTGCATAATATGTTCAAGACTACAGAATTAATCACTTTTGAAGTTTTCATTGTCTTTGCAGGAGGGATCAGAAAACTTCAAACGATCATTGCAGTTTCTTTTATCGAATTTTAAGTACCACCGCTACCTGGATGTTAATAGCCATAATGTGGAAAAGACTCTCTCAGGGTAAAGTCTTTAAGTTATTAGTCAAATTTATATGTGGAAACCATTTTTGCAACCAACTGCTAAACAGAATGTAGAGGTTCACTGAGTAGAAAGGAGGGATGGAAAGCATTTTTCAGCAAAATTTGGGTTTACAAGATATGTTTCCTACCTATAAAATTTAGCCTCATCCAGGACTTTTCATGTTCTTGTATGTTATACCTTACAAAATTTCATGTACAGTAAATGATCCAATTTAATAAGTTCATGGCAGTTGCTAATGCTTGGTTAGTTGTAAAGTGTGGTCTTCTATTAACATATTTACTGTACAAAGACAGAAACGTGCAGTTTAAAATGTAAAGTCAGTGGCCAAAATACATCCACAGGAAGGTGATGATTGCGATCCCAAAAGGCTCTGCACAGCTGAGTGCATGTTGGATTTGCACATTTGAACAAGTGACTCACATTATTGTGTAAACCAATAAGTGAATGGCAAACTGTTTGATTCTGGAAGTTCTGAGCCATGTGACCCACTGACTGTATGTGACTCAGTGACAACATCACCCATAGACTGTAATTTAGTGACTACGTGACTCATGGACACTATAATTCAGTGACCACATCACTCATAGACTGTATAATTTACAGTAGTGACAACATCACTCATAAACTGTATTATTTAGTGACAACATAACTTGTTGACTGCATAACTTAGTGAATATGTGACTCATAGACTGCATAATTTAGTGACAACATCACTCATAGGCTGTATAATTGTGTGACTGCATGACTCATAGACTACTGTATATAATTCAGTGACAACTTGGTTCATAGATTATAATTTAGTGAAAACATCACTCATAGACTGTATGATTTCGTGACAATATCACTCTTGCCTGCATAACTTAAAAACCACATAACTCATAGACTGTATAATTTAGGGACAATATGACTCATAGCCTGTATAATTTAGTGACTACAGTGCATTAGTCATAGTCTGTATATTTTTTTGGCAACATCACTCATAAACTGCATAATGTAATCACTACAAAACTCATAGACTGTAAAATATAGTGACAGCATCACTCACTGACTGCACAATTTAGTGACTGCATGACTCATAGACTGTATAATTTAGCAAAGGGACTCATGAGCCATATAATTCAGTGTACTACTGTATATGACTCAGAGACTGGACAGTGACTCTTGGACATAGTTTTGGACTTTGTGACTGTGAATCCATTGTCAAACTTGTCTGAAAAATGTATATTTTCACATTTCAGGTTGTATGAAAAGTTTGAAGTTCATTCCCAATCAAAGAAAGCAGAGAGACTCCAGGAGTTGGTCAATACTTTTCTTGAGTATCCAATGGGAAGAAAGCCTGGACTTCCAAAGGTGAAATACTGTATTTGTATTTGTATAAAACTGTATTACAGTATTTGTATGTGTGTCTTGTAGCTGTGCTTATTATGTGCACCAGGTGGTGGCACTGGTTATTGAACAGAATTAATATGGCTTGTTTCTTGAAACCAGATCACAATATGTAACAAGGGGGGCACAGTGCAACCGGAACCCAGCGGTACATTCTGTCTGTGACGCACAGACGTTTTCTGTCACACTACTACACTACTACCATTGGAAATAAATAAAAAAGTTGCTCTGATGTGTATTTCTTCTTTTCACACAGCCATTTTACTTGAAGATTTGACATTGTTATATGAGGAAATTGAGCTTTTTTGTGCTGGAAGATGTATTTAACAAATTGAGGGTAGCCAAGAATTCACTGTTGTATGTTTGTGTTATATGTTTATACCTGCGTTAGTTGTCCTTCACTGCAGTCTGTTAAAGTTGTCTAGCAGCTTCTATAGTCACTAGATGCAGAGCAAAAAGACAAGACTTGCATTAGGATTAAACAATGCTGATCAGCTACTATAGTACAAAAACTTCTACTCCTTGGTCAGGTTAGAGTTTCATTACTGCATGGCAGTAATTAAGTATGGCAGTTAGTATGGCAGTTAGTATGGCATTAAGTATTGCAGTTAGTGACCCATGAGTAACAGTATTGTAAAGTAGTAGTTTTGAGACTATGGTGTGGGATGTCATAAATTGATTGACCTTACACTTAAAAATAAAAAGTTTGGTGCAGTATGGCAGAGGGATAATGGCAAATATTTCAAGTATGAAGGGATAATGAGGTATTAATTTCTTAAGTGTGTGGAGAGCCGCATATACTGCAACACTAACTATTATTGATTTTTGTTTTTTCAGACTGACAATCATTATGCCATATTATCAGTTTTGTTAAACCTTTCTGAAACACCAACAACTTCCAGGGTAGAAGATGTAGCTGTTCCTCAACCTGAAGGTAATGTCTGTAAGAACACAGGGGTCTGTAGGATCAGTGGTGTAGCTAGGATTTTTTGAGCAATGCGGGGAGCTCTGGGGTCGTGAACCTTCCTGGGGTAACACAGCTTCTTCTTTTCTCCTCAGAAATAACATATGAAACTTTATTCCAAAATCCCCCAAAGGTTAGCACCTGGGGGCGTTTCTATGCTGCCGTTTGGTGGGAGGGGGGGACATTTACCATAGTTGTGCCACTGAGCAAGAATTCAAATACTGCAACAAGCATGTAAAGAGTTAGATTTCAGCAAGAGTGATTTAGTCTACAGTTTGCAGATGTCAAGTGTGGATGTACAGTTGTGTCAGCAAACAGGAAATCCTTTCTAATGGCAGTCTTGTTTTTTGATGATGAAAGGTTCCACTTTATGAGTATCACATGCAACAAACCCTCAATGACTTCTTTGCACTGAGCCTCAAATTTCTGAGACAATCCTGCATTTTATTTCTCCTTCCATGCAACCAGAGGAAGAGGACCAGTTCGATTGGACGTCTTACTTGCTGTCGGATTTACCTCCCCTGAAGAGATTTTCAGACGACTTCCCATCGGACGAAGAGTGGAGCGAGGAGGACGAAGAATCAGAGGCAGATCTGCATCCAGGGGTCACAGGAAAGGATGAAAGAGATGAAGAATGGACCATCTCGGAGTGCAAGATGAGGCTGCATGGACTCCAGGATCAAGTAGTGAATCAATATTGGAAAGATGACAAGAAAGTATTTGTCTCATCTGGCAGAAGAGCTGGTGAAATACCTCACGACTGGTAGGTATCAGGTTAATCAAATAATAAGGATTGACAGCAATGTTCAAAATGAAAAATAATAGAAACTTGTTGAAAAGATTGGAAATAATGGTGTAGAATCTGAGTTGTTTCAGGCTGTCTGTTGTAGGAAAATGTTAAATATCAACCAAAGAATGCTCTAGTCTAGAAACTTGTCGTCAGATGCTGAAAGGTTACCAAAATCTGGTCACTGAAGTGCTTTTGTACTGTTTTGAGATGATGTGCTCAATTTGTGCTCTACTGAAATTTTGCAGTCGCTGAGACTGAGTGTGTGTAATGGTGGGTCTCCTGAGCATGCTTGCGTGGTCTTGATCTCAGATCAGAACAACTTGTTCATGGTTTTATAAATAGGCATACAGGAACACCTTTGTTAAAACTGGTTTAATTTCAGCTCTGTAATAAAAGTACATGTAAAACACACATATCTTCATGCTGTGAGAACTGCAAGTTCTGGACTAGGCCAGTCGTAGTTTACTTCAAGAGGATATCAACTGCAGCACTCTGAAAGATTCGCAATTTGTCCAAAAAGTGGCAAGTTTTAAATTGGGGCAGGGAGAGGGAATGTGCCCACATCTGGAACACCTGAACAGCAATGATGCCACAGGATTTGTTCATGGTTGTAGACTTGGGTAGCATAACTTTGACTATGACAATACAGTACCTTTTAACACCAGTGCAGGTTAATTATACTGTAACCAAAGGTTCTAGAGAGGGGAAGATAGGACACTTGCCTCAGTTTTATACCATGTAGTACAGACAGTCATATTCAAGCCCTATAGGGAGCTGAGCTCTCACTCGGTTAATAGATAAACTATGTAAACTTTATGTGCAACCTATGGGAGGAAGAAAGCACACTTCTGCATAATTTGCCTTGAAAAATGTACATTAGCTTTATTTGACTTTTGGAAACCAGCAAAATGAGCTTGCAGGTTTTTATGAGGCCTTTTTTCTGCAATTAATTTGCAGGTTGCCAGTACAATTCATATTTGATCTTTAAACTCACTAATCATGATCTGGTAAATCAATACAATATGAAAACTCTTTCAGTATGTCAAAGCCAAAGGCCGATACTGTGTGGCACTTGCCAGGCCTGCACAAAAAATTATTTTCATTACAAAATTTTAAAATTATATAGTTATGATCCAATTTCTTTTGCAGGTTGGCATCGCAAAGGAGAATTTTTAGCGTCAACCAATCCGATGTCATAGAAAGCTGTTATCCATTGACAGAAGACCAGGTTATAAGAGAAACACTATGGTTACTTATGGAACCCACAAACGGTTTCGTCTACTTCGTGAAAGACGACAGAATCGTCCACAAGGACGGGATACTGGTGTCGCATCTCTCTCAGGTAAAATGTCAACTTTATTGGCCTTATGTTAAATATAAAAAAAATTAACAACAGATAATCCTCAAACTGAACAGCAAGGGACAAAGTAGTGTGGACAAAGTGATCAGCACATTTTGCTGATCAACATGTGGTTAGCAGTCAACACATCAAGGCAAACAGGTATTCAACAAACAACACACACTGCATACAGTATGTCTGTATATTATAATGTTTTATGCCACATCATTCAGTACTGGCTGGGACTGTAACATGCAGCTGCGTGTGTACATGTCAGACATGAGAATCAGTTAAGTGCAAAGTTGTGGCTGTGGCTTCAAGCAATTCCAAGTGAAAATTCCAACTTCTCGACTAGGACCAGAGAGACTAAGATTTTGCCACTGTTGCAAAGCTAACGTGAAAATTAAATCAAAATTTAGCTCTCATGGGTCCCAAAATTGCCATGTGAACCCTGCTGTTTTGGCCCTTTGCTGAAAAATCGCTAAGAGTTTGTGGAAATTGGTGAAAGGAAAAAGCCATTCCAAGTTTGAAATGGTCATTTTAAATCCACTCAAGTTCAGTATTAGGGGCAGTCATTCCAAGTTGGTATTGTAAAGCAGTCAATTGAACTGGAGTTAAGCTTGAGGAAAAAAAAAGACGTATGCTAAATCAGTACACAGCTCAGTTAGCTCATCTTGATAAAGAGTAAAACAGACTGTTAAATTTAATCTAAATTACTTTAAATATTGTCATTGTTTGGTCTTTGTCAGTGTTTCCCTTTTTTTTCCCCTCTCTTTTCCCTTTGTGCTTGTTTTTCTCAGCAAACTTTAGACAATCTTTTGGACGAATTTACGGAGGTTGGCGACATGCTGTTTAACCTCCAGTCATTTATAGATGCGTCGTGTCTGCCACGTACCCCAAATGAAGCAGTTGAGGATAACAGGTCACACCTAAAATGGTGCATTACAGGACAGGCATTTGCTGATGCCATCAGAGACTTCTTGCAGGATTTTAGGAAGGAGATCCTTCAACTAGAGAAGAAATGTGTCAGCCAAGGTAAGTAATCACTTAGTTATGTTTCTATGGTAACAGACCCCCTGCTGTGCCAGGTTGTGATATTTAACATTTCAAAAACAGGTGTCCAAAGGTTCAACTTGATGGTATTTGTGAACATGTGCCACTGTTTCTGTAAGTTTGTTCATTCTGTGACTTGCGTGTCACAATTTACTTAAAGATCAGCACATTTTCATTCTATAAATTAAGGACCATTGATATTACACTCAGACCACTGGAAGCTTGTTTGTTGAAGGCAAATGCAAACTTTTAAAATGTTCCTTTCTTGTTATTTCCCTAACGAGAGTGTCACTGGTCAATGAAGTTCTCTTAAATGGTGTTCTGACTCGTAGATTTGTGATAAGAAGTGTAAATAGATGCAGTCGTAACTGCCACAGCGATTACATTCACCGACTTCCCATTCGCACAAAAGTTGATATCATCGCTTTTAAGGTCAGACAGCAGTCCTTTATCCACAGCAAATTTGAGATTCTTGTCTTGTTACGCATTTGAATCAAAGGGTGATTATAATTGTGAATCAATATGCCCCAGAGAGATGTTGATGAGCGGCCTACCTTCTCACATTTTCATTCATAGACTGTGTCCCTCAACACTGAAGGATAATTCACCCATTTTAAACTTCAAAGGTCATTAAAACAATGAAGACAGTTTACCTTTGTCTAGGATCCTTACTTTGATGGTAGAGCTTGACCCTCAACTCAGCACATGCCCCATTGCATTTATATCTTAGAGAAATATGGATCATCTGATTCCATTTGTAGTTATAGATCTCAGGAATGATCATAATCAGTTTCTTTTGTACGTAAGCAGTTTCTTCTAATCAGTTTCTGTATGTTAAAGACCAAAGCTGATTAGAGTATTTTATGGGACAGGCAGACAGTTTGACTTAATCTTAGGACAGCTTCATGGACATGTGACCTCACTTTCAGGGCAAAAAAGCTCAATTGGCTTTCGACTAGTTTAATTTTTGTTATCAGTTGTATTATTTTCACTTGAATAACAGGAAAGACACTAGTGGCATGTACATGTCCCACCCAAGTTTTTTTCTGACAGCATCTACTACGTAATTGCAAGTCGCTAACCATTTACACACAGAAAATTAGTAAAGCAAGCCCTTCTGGATTTTCTTGTCGGTAACAGCTGTCTTTGATCAGATTCAAAACCACATGCCCTTTAAATGAGTTCTGGCATACGTCAAGGGAATTTCATACGAATTGAAACCACTAAAAATCTGTTTTTCCATGAAATTTGCAGAAGACATTCTGTAATTGTTTCTTTCTAAATTACATATTTTTGCCTTACTGCCTTGGCAGAACATATCCCTTGCCATTGCATTAAGAAAAAAAAAAATGGCTCAAGAGAAGAGAACCTGTTTGCTACCTGACTAGAATAAATTGACCATGAGGTGATAAAAGTGACCTCAGACAATGAGGATGAAAACAAGTTATACCACACTTATCTTTTCACTTCACTCCAGCATGTCTCTGAGAATGTATATTTATTTTATTTTACTGCCCAGAGTCTGTCTTTACGCTCTCAACTTTGAGAGATACATTGCAAGACCGGTTCTACCAGATCAAAGTGGTCTACACAGTATATGACCGGTGTGAAGTGTCAAAGGTCGTTGATTCCTCCTGCTCATTGGTTCAGAGGTTGATATCAGAACTGGAGTATTCTTTGTCCACTCATATTCAGCTCTCTTCAACTAATCTTGTAACTGTGAGTATTTACTTCCCATTATCTGTTTTTTAGTTTCTAACATAGTCGGAGATAAATCGGAGATAACAGGACACCTTGGAGCTTGTCCTTAAATCACATTCTAAAAAGTTTGGGTTTTATTTTTCTGTTCATTGGTGACATCACAGGGTACCACTAGCCTGGGTAGCCCCTCTCTGGCTGCTGCCCCTCTATGACTGCTGCTGCGTCCTCGGAGAGCCAAATATTCCCAATGGTTAAACATTCCTTTCACAGAGCCCAAAACTTGAAGAACTTAAATATTCATGGCCCTGGTCCATTTTCACTGCCCAAACATTACCAGGGAGTACCAGTTACATTGGTTACAGTTGATCTTTGCAGCTATATTTGATGATAGCAGTGTTTCTCCTTTGATTAAAGTCCTCCATCAGCCAATCACCTTAGAGCTTTGAATCTGAAGGTTGGGTAGGATTTTGCATAACTGAAAAGAATTTTTCAAAGCCGGTGGACAGTAGTTTTTCATAGCATTAAGCTGAAGGAAAGAACTTTTCTGCTACACTGGGTAAGGTACCACAAACCTTACATCATAGAAATTTTATTTCTAAGTATACTGCATCATTTTAATATTGTTCTTTAGAAATCTCAGTGTCTCTGCTTTTGATGATTCTTACACAGCATACTGTTTAAACATTATGAATGCAAGAATCAAATTTTGTTTTGTTGAGGTCAAAGGTCATCTGAGAATCTGCATAGGTCAAAAATGGTAATACAGTATCTCCAGAATGAGGGCTTGGAATGATCCCATGCATGATACACTATATCGATGAAACCCATATAACACAGGAACAAAATTGTTTTTGGTGAAGGCCAAGCATAATTTGAGTTAATCATGGGTCAAGCTGTAAACAGCTTGTACACATATTATCTTTAAAACATAAGGTTACACTGACCTCATACTTTTTTTGGAAGGATGACACACCACGTTGAACACAAGAAACTTACTGTTTTATGGTTCAGGTCAAAGGTCAGCAGAGGTCAGGAGAAATCTGGACATGAATAGATTGTAGAAACGAATACGCAGAAATGCAAAGTCGGACTGACCTCATACATAGTGTGTTGGTCAACCAAGAGAAACCTGTTGTGTTTGGTTTAGGTTATTAGAGGGCAGCAGAGTTCAAACTTGCAGCCCTTATGAACACAGTAAACTAAGTATGGCAACTTGGACATATGTCATATGTTGTGTTTTGTGTCACATTTAAGATAAGACTCCTTTTGCTTTTGGTGGAGGTCATATTCTGGATACTGATGAATATTTTTGAGTTTGAAAAATTGATACGCAACATTTATTTGGTGGACTTGACCATAACACTGCTGGCTTTACATGTGCCAGCCAAACATTTTTGACAGACCTTGGAAGTGCAAGCAAGCATTTTATAATGCTGCAGAAATGTTTATTATTTTGGTCACATTTCATCTGCTGCAAGATTGTCAGAAGTTTGTGTTAAAGAAAACAGATCTGTTATACACTGGCTAATTGTAATTGATTTTGATGAGGTATTTTTCTATTTTCCTGTGAAAACAAAATCATTCATACTTGCTTTAATTAAGAATTTAATTGAGTATGGGCAGACCTCCCATTTGGTAGTATATGGTAGGTGTACTGCCTGTCATATTCTGTAAGCTAATTTGCTTTTGCATAGGAATTAGTCACTCTGAGCAGCTAGACCACATTACCTCATCAAAACCACAATGCATTCTCTCTTCCCTCCGTCTCTCTCTCTCGTAGGCCAGGATTCTCGTCGTTATTTGGATGAAGACGATGAGGCCCTACCTCAATTTTTTGGATCATTGGCTGACAAACGGCACCCCGAGTAACCCCACCGGGGAATTTGTCTTTCACAGGTGATGGAGTTATTTCTGACTGTAGATATTTCTTTTCATTTTCTAAGTCTCGTCTGTAAATCCTAATGTATGATTCACTTGTAATCACAGAGAAATTAATTCTTTTTTTATTCTGAAGCATCCTTTATCTGGAAATCTTTGTGATGTTACCTACCTATTACATGATCGTTATGATGTACTGTTCCCACCAAACATGACTACTTTAACAGTTGTAGCTATGATGTGATCTAAAATTCACAACAAAAGAGTAGGTGTTCTTTCAGTGTTTTAGCATGACAATTTCGCTTTTTTGTCACAAGTCACAAAATTTCATTTTAAATGTTTCAATTTCTGCTAAGTTTGATTGCATGGAAGGCCAAAATTTAATTTTGGGATTCCCTGGGATGGAAGTTGGTATGTGGCAATGTTTTGGTAAAAAAATGTTTGCACAAGGAGAAAGAATTGTATATATTAGATGGAACGCAGTCAATCCGGCTGCGACATTGTTTCGTTATGGCATGTTTGACACTTGCACATGGATATCATATGTTTGTTTCACAGAAGAGGTACTTTGATCCACAAATAGAAATTGAACAAAAAGCCAAAAAGAATTTTCTCTGTGAATATGTACGTTGCGCATGAAGAGTGGAAAAATCTTTTTCCGGGGAAAGAAATCAGTTCAAGTGAGCCAAAGTCTAAATAGCAAGAAATAGTTCTTGCCTGTGGTTATGTCATATGTCATGATGAGATAAGTAATAATACATCAACAGAGACAGGAATAATTGGGGATCAAATGGTTATCGGATCAAACATCAGATCAGGCATCGGATCAGGCTTATGTTACCCCTGTTGATAATACAACAGGTCCGCGAAATTTAGCAAATTTCCTTTGCTGATGCTTGCTGATATTCGGAAACCTGACAATATGTTTACACATGTTAATCCGCCCACCAGGCTAAGAACTGCAAATGCCTGACGAGGTTTAATTTGCATCTGAAAAGGTAATAAAAGTCTTTGTAAATGTGTCCAAGGGGGCTCTTTGGTCATTCACAAGTATTCTTTTTCCAGTACCTGTAAAATTTGCGATGATTTTGAAGTCGGCAAAGCTTCACCTAGAAAGAAGAACACAATTTGATACCTTAAGAGATGGATTGGACACCGACCTATGCTTGATATCCCATAAAGGTGATATGCTTGTGTCAGCACGACCCATAAGGTGTAAGGAATGCATGAATCTGTTTTGAACTGTTTTGAATCTGTTTTGATGAAGAAGTTTTGACATAAAAAATATGAGATTGGATATCATCTGATGTTGTGTACAAAACGTCGATGGTTGGATCAGAAGCAAAAAACCACATCAGTTACTCTCTAAATGTAACACCAAGGTGTTGGAAAACTTTGACATTGATGTATGGACTTTGAAATACCAATAAAATCTGGTATAGGTCTTTCCCACTGAAATTGTGAAACCAGTTCATGCTCAACAAATCACTGTATATGGACCGTTTTCATGTGCGAGTTGTCGGCTGACAGCATTGTCAGATGTTTACCCTAAATAAGTAAGTAACCCCATTGGTAGCATTTTTATGTCACAAGCCGAAACTTGCATGGCCACAGCTCAAAAAGATTGCTGGGTTTCATGGATTGCGGTAAGATGATGTTAAGTACACAAAAAGTACTATATATCAATTTTAGAACTGTGTGTCAATGTCGTCGATACATTGGTACGAACAAAAATCAACATCGATATTGTGATATGGAGTGCAATGTCAGATATATCGACAGACCTCTTGTAATATTCTCTATCTTACTATGTATTAAACTTACGTTGATTTTTTTTGTTGTGATTACAGAGATGAAAGTGTTAGTGTTCAGTCAAACAGCTATTGGACAAATTCGTTTTTTATTCCGCTGGAAGAATCAAGATCTGATGCGAGGCCCGAAAGAAGTAGTCCAGATGCCGCTGCATCAGCTGAGACCTCTCCAGTGGCTTTTGAAAATCTTCCCATGTTTCTGAAACCTATCTACAAACAGATCTTCGAAGCTGGTAAAGCTATGGAACTTCTACATGCAATGGGTTACTATGTGACTGATTTTGTAGCTAGGCAACCAGGTAAGTATATGATTGTTTGCTGTGTGTATGATATCAAGAATGGGTGTTGTACATGGCAGCACCATTGGCGAAGGGAAACAGCGTCACGTCTAGACTGAGTCCAAAATTTGTAATGTAGCGTGATTGCAAACCTAGCAATGGGTTGCTTTTTTTAAAGAGATTGTTGCTTAGCAACGGGGTGAGTATATGGATTGCTCACTGTACGCATGATGTCAATGACTTTAGAATTATTAGAAAGTGCAAGGGCTACTGAAGTAGTTGTGTTTGTGTGACGTTACAAATGTTTCATACTGCAATGTGCTATTTTGAAATACTTAGAAATTCTTTAAAATCTATAAATTCCAAACAGAGCATACTATTGAAATACATTTGTCACCAACAAAGATTGGAAATGTTCCTGATTGTTCTGAAATTTCAATGTTCTTCAGTTGGCAATCCCCTCAAAAAAAAAAACATCAAAATAGTGAACTTCATCTCTTGGGATTTCTCTTGTGGGCCAGCTATCATAATTTGTATCGGTGTTCACGATTGCATTCCTTGGCTCCAAAACATCAACTCCCTTACTTTTCTTGTCTTTCTTTTATTTTGCAGGATTTACCTTGCACAGTGACTTCCAAGAGGCTATCTTAAAACTTCTGAATCATTACCGTCATGAGGGATCATCATCGGAGCCGGATCAAGAAGAAACTGAATCTGATCCTCCACTGGATCCCTCATCCAGAACATCCTCTTCATTGTGGATGGATCAAATACATTCTGTCGATCCTCTTTATGCGGAGGCATTTAGAAATGTGGTTAGTCCTATGCAAGAGACCAAAGAAGTCCTAGCCAAGAATACAGATTCTGCAAGGTATTGTGCTCCTTAGGATCATTATGAAATGCACAGTTACCATGGTAACCATGGATTTTACAATAATGTGTATGCAGGTGGAGATGTTTGATGTTGGTTGTCTTCAATCTGTACAGTTCAGTAGCGCAATTTCTCTTGAACCGCATACCGCAACGGTACACAAAGAAGTGGTGAAGTTGGCTTGTAATCCCATCGTCTGAGCCACTTAGACTCTCTGAGTGATGTAATCCCAATTCTCTGACAACCGAATCAGACTTCAATAACCAAATGCATACTTTTTTCCGATATACATCTGCATCTAATATTAGTAAAAATTATGAAAACAGCTCGCCATAGCAGCTCGCAGGAGACCTGTTGTGTACTCACCTGCGATTTTCAAATGTAAAGGCCTGTACCAATCAATCTGTTACTTACACTCACTACATATATCATTCTTCTACTTACCCATCTGTTGTGTACATAATATTTTGGCACGGGAGCTGTAAATCGTCTCGTGTTTATCTCCTTCTTGTCAGTCTGAAGTTGCCCGATGATGCTTTCATCCCTCCTCTGGAGATTCTCCTACACAGAGGCTTGCATCCTCTCATCTCGGACCTCTGCTCTCAAATCAATAAGAGGTTCTTGGAGGTGTTGAAGGAGAAACACCATCTTTTCAAATACCTATCAGACTTAAAGGTGAGATTCAAAACAAGGGTTTATGAAAGCAGTAGCCAAGAATTTTATGGTGCGAGTTACAAGCTTTGAAGGCATATTTTGCTGGCAGTTGATGTGGTTCTTAATTGAAAGAGAATAATTTCTCACTGCAGGCATTTCAAACCCCATGTCAGTATCTTGTTTGTAACTTAAGATGTTGATGTTGGAAGAAAGACTTCTAAGGTCTAGAAAGATTTCCAGTTGCCTCAAGGTTACCAAAATGCCAATTCTAAACGAAACATACCATTGAGATATGGTTGTATCAATATAGAGAGGAAGATATTCATAATATTTATGAAATATCAATTTCCGTCAGTGGCCAATCATTTTAAATTGATGTGTACCTTGGACATGGTAGACAACTTCCATGGCATGTCTCCATCTTTTGCTTGCTTGGTTGTGTCAAACTTTAATTGAGGTGTTCAGCACCAGGTCAGGTTTCATGGCTCTGACTGGTATCCTTTACAAAGAAGTGGCTAATTTTGGGGTCACTTTTAATCAAACTTTTGGATTTGGCTCAGTTTGTAAAAGGTAGGACTTGTAATCCTGAGGTCGCTGGTCGAATCCTGCTCTTGCCTTCAATGTCTGTGAACATTTCAATTTATACAGTACGTTCAAACAAATTAGGATTAATTTTATCTGAGGAGTCTTTGTGTATCTCTCCCCCATTGTGAAATGATGCTGTTTATGTACTCTGTCTGAAAGTTTATGCCATTCTTCAGTCTGAATTAAATTATAACAAATCCTAGACACCATCCTTGCAAATAAACAAAATAAAATAACAACAAGGTCTCTCTTTATTTTCCAAAGCTACAAATTTGACAAAATTAATTACCTATGGCTAAACCAGATGCCAGCAATGTTTTCAGAATAACACTATTCTGCATTGAAACTAAATAAAAGAGCAAATCAACACAAAAATGTTCTTTAAATCTGTTGTTATCACAAAATCATCTTCCTCATCAGGTGCGGAAAGAAGTCATTCTTTGAAAACATTCGTGATAACAATGGATTGAAACAATATTTTTGTTTTGATTAAAATTCTCTCTTTTTTGGTTTTCTAAATGTGCAAATCTTCCAAATTCTGCTGTGAATTTTGCAGAAGTACTTCCTGCTGGAAGCCGGCGATATTCTGAACGATTTCTACTCTAACCTCTTCGATGACCTGGCCGGTCGTGAAATCATGACTGATGGACTCTTTGAAAACCTGCTGAATTGGAAGTTGCAGGATACGCTGAGGACAAGATGGAGTGAAGATGCAGAGAGGTTGGCTTAATATGTTAAAAACAAGCATTTCTACTTGCTGTCTGTATAGCAGTGTGATCTTTGGTGTAGTACTCTCTGTGCTACTTTATGCTTAAAGGTTGTCTGACACGCATGCAGCAAAGAACTGTCTGTACTTAAAATACAGGGTAAAATCCTGTGAAAGAAGTACTGTTGGAATAGTGTTTCTATCTGTTACCGTTTTGAGCTTTTCAAAGTTTGATGGAACTTCCCATATGATATTGTGCAGTGTTGCACAGTGTTGATATTTCTTTTGTGAGGCCTATGTATATTATCTGTTGCTTAGCTTATTTTCTGGTTCATATTTGTAATGAAAGAATTGCACACTTCAAAAATAGAGACCTCGAGACATATTATATCCCCAATTGTCCTTGATATAAAGGTAAATATTAGGTTAACATAAGACGTATCATGTGAGCTCCCCTCTTCATGTCATAAATTTGTGTAGTTATATTTGTTAGAGATGAACAAATTTACAACAAGTATTCCCATAGTGGAAACACAGACCACTAGCTATGAAATCATCTGTATTTCCCTATCAATCTTAGAGAAGAGGAGCTTCAAAAGCTGTAAACTAGCAGTTGTCAATTAATGTCATTGTCAGGAAAAATTGCTACACCAAAGCAGACAATTGCTATCTGACACCAATCCAAGGTGGTCCTGAGCATTGATTCCTTTTTGTTTGCTTTCGTTTTTCTTCTTTGTTTTCAGATTATTCATTATAATAGAGTCCAAAGATATTCCGGTTCAAGGTGGTCTGTTCTTTAACTGTATGAGATTAGACTATAAGGTCAGTATACCGCCGTTAAAGGCAGTCACTTGTCACCCCAAGATACATTTTTTGGCTTGGGGTAAGCAAAATTCTCAATTGGGTCTGGTTTTTGAATGACAGCATAGTTGAAAGATGCAGAATAGCTTGTATTACATGGCATGCCCTAGACAGGTGTGCATTCCTTTTTTTTAAGAAATGACTCCATCCTCACCCATCCATCAATCCCACTTCCCAGCGTTGGCTAGAGACCTTGACCGATAGAAGCTCAGATCCATGTCTAGTCTTTCCCAATTAACTGTAATCCTCAAATCTTTTCAATCTTAATCCCTATTACCCTGCCTCACCGTCATATCACAGTGGTTACTCTATTTGGTATACCTTTTATTGTTTTCCCTACCTGATGTTGTGTAAATATTATGCAATGACTGTGGTTAGCTGTTCAATTACCCATGCTATGATATCCTCTGGTTAATGTATCATAATGGCACATGGATGAATGACCTTTAGTCACAATTATATATGACAACATTCTCAGTGATTAGTATATATGGTCCTTGAGTGACTAGTTGCAGTACACTCTCAACCTAATGTAGTCTCAACCTCCTGATATCCTTTGAGACAGCAGCATGTCACCTCAACTAACTATAGATAATTCAATCATTATCCAACCCTGTAATCACACATCAGGGTTTCCATCAAGGGGTTAGGGGGAATTGTCTGCCCCACCTTCCCAAAAGAAGGTGGGTAAAATTCTCCCTTGTCATACTCAACAAAAATAAAAAAACTGTCAATATCTTGGTTTCTTACTTAAGAAGAGGACATTTTGCAGCAATTTTGAATTCACATAAGTAAATGACCTTTAAGGCCCTTCAAAGTTCACCTTGTTGGGCCTTTATGCAAGCTTTTGTCCCCCTGAACCCACTTGTAACTTTTGCCAAGGACAACATCTCTTTGGACTTGGGGTTTGAGAGTATTAAATCCTCCTTTTGTTGGGTGTCTAGCAGAATCCCTGCTCATTTATTGTAGGTAGCGTACTCATTAGCAGATTTCTCTGAATGTCAGGGTATCATAAATGAGATACAAAGAACTAAACTAGAAAAACCAGAAACTTGAAATGAAGGCACAATTCTGTGTTCCAGAACCTACCTACTTTTAGGCCCCGCACTGTTGTCCCAGAAACCGACCTACCAAGGAACCACACTGTGAACCCATGGGTCTTGGTAGGGTCTATACTGTTATTCCAAAAATCTACCTCCCTAGGCCCTACACAGTTGTCCCAGTAGTCTTGTTAGGCCCTTCCCCCCAGAATCCTGCCTATTTTGGTGCCGTACTGTTCTTCGAAAAATCCACCTACTGTAGCCTCATACGCTTTTTCAAAGACATATGACCTAAAAAATTCATATAATAATGTTAAACCCATTAAGACCACCCCAAAATCAGTTCTTTCCAGATTACCTAAGAGCAATTACTGTATTAGAACTTACTTTAACTATCTCACTAGCTGCCAGTGTTTTCATCGATTCCTAAAAATTGGAATCAGGTCACTTCTCCTCGTATTCATCAGGTACCCGACCAAGACATCAGCTGCAGTATATCGTGAACATTTGCATTTTCACAGTATTAGTACACCACGGCATTTGCGTGAAGTGATCGTACTAGCGTACCACATACTGTACACCCATCTACACCTACCCATCGATCGAACCATTAAGTTTCTCTGAGAAAAAGAAGAAAATTCCATTTTGAACTATTTGCTGTGTACAGTAGGTGATATTCGGCAATCTTCTACAGTGTCTTCCAGAAGAGGATGTGTTGTTTTTACCCTGTAGTAATTGTAGATCCGGGTTGTGAAATACTTGGCAGGTATCTGGGTTACTTGTGAAAACACTGCCAGCTAAGTTAGAAATCACACACTGCTTCTGCACCATAAAAAGTATGAATAAATCCGATCAGACTTTTTGGAATGTATTCGGTTTTGTACTTTATCAGGTTCCATGGCCCATCAATCTTCTCATCACTCCTTCGTGTCAAGAAAAATACAACAAAATCTTTCAGTTTCTGCTGTCCGTGAAAAGAGTCAAGTACTGTCTCGAACAGATCAACTTTAAAGGTTTGTCATGTCTGAGGTTTTTCATTTTCTTCATTTTACTGAAGGTACCATTGATCCTCTGGTTTATTCTCCTCATATGTTGAGACTTGGATAAGGTAAGAAATCCATCAAAAAGCATGCTGTATCTGATACGCTAAAGTGAGAGATTCTCCAACCTCACCTCTTCATTGTTTCACTGAGGTACAACCACGTGGCAATGCTTATGGTTAGCGTGTGTAATTTGTCAAGTTTCACAACAGAGATTCACAGATTCAAATCTTAATTCTGGAAGTTTTAACACTGGCTTGTACATATGAATTAATCCTGGTGTGAAAAGTGTCTGGTCACGATTTTCTTAAAACCAAATTGAATCAATAACTTACTCATTGATGTTAAATGTATGTGATTAATGAGGATCCGTTTAGTTTGTCCGTTTGTCATGAGTGTGTAAAAAAAACTTGAAAGGTTTAGAGAAGTTAGTGACTTTTCTGAAGCAACCCAAGGTGCCCCTTTTTAGCCACTTTGAAAGTTTTTGAGATATTCCATTATTTTAAGGGGGATGTTAACTGCAGATGATATTTTGTTCAGTTGTTTTTTTTTTCCTTTATTCTAGCACAACTGAGGACCAATCAGGAGGCTCAAAGCAATGATGTCAGAGATGATGCAGCGAGGGGAGGAGGGAGCACCGACGCCATCACCGTCAATGAACCTCTCCTTCATCAGCTCTACATCTTGAGATTCAGACTGCTTCAGTTTGTGTCTGCTATTCACGATTACCTCATGACGAGGGTAGGTGATGTATCTATCACATTACAAGGAACGTAGCCGCTGAAAGGTAAAAGTGGTGTTTAGTAAAAAACGGAAGAACTAGCTGCTGTGATTAGCTACTGAAAGTTAACAAAGGTTCAGTTAAGAACAAAGATTGGTCCGCTGTCATTCTCAGTTCAATTGTTCCGTGAATATTGCACGTAAAATGTTGTAATTCTTCTGAAAGTTTCATTTGATGTGTTCATAAAATGCATTTTTTTTTTCTGCACTTTCCTTCTTTTATGGTCTATATGATGAAATCCTTCATAAACCTTCCTTCTTCCTGTCCAATCAGTTCTTCCTTTGCATGAACACATTCATTTTTTTAGAATTCATTTAGTCAATATTAAAAAATATATATATACATTGTGTAAGAAGACTGTCTTATGCTTTAAAAAGTTGGATTAGTGTTGAGTACCTTTATCAAACTTGCATATAGCTCTCTTTTACAAGTGTACATCACAGCTCTGAATATATTTAATATTAATTCATCATGAATATGCATTGGGCTTTTGTAGTATGTACCAGCAGCTCAACTGAATATCATTCATTATTTCAGTCATATACCTCACTACAGGTGTACTTACATGGTGAAATAATGCATGCTGCAAGGGAATGTTGTTACCTCACTGAATACATGTATTTTAGCCTGAATTGTCAATTGCTTGCTTGTACTTGTCCAGTGGCACATTTGAATATTCATTACGGTAGCTGAATTTCTAGTCTATTGATTTTTGTTTCTCCTCCAGATATTACACACCACTAGTCTTGAATTCAGAGATGCCTTATCGTCGGCAGAAAGCCTGGACGAGTTGATTTCGATTCACGACAAGTATTTGTCCACGATAAGCGAGCGTTGCTTGCTACATCCTAAACTGAGCATGATCAGGGAAGCTGTGGTCAAAGTATTAAATGTGGCCATGAAATATCACAGAAAATGGTTGCTAGGGAGACACACCTTCAGGTAAAACCTCTTACTGTTGCTTATTTTTGTGAAGATGTGTAACTAAAAGAGATAAAAATGCTCGGACAAAGTTATGTCTGAATATTTGTGCATACATTTGTTTGTATGTGTTTATGGATGTGCAGTATGTGTGTGTTAAGTTATGTATGTGTGTATACATGTGCATGCATCAATGTCCATATATCTGTATAAGTTTTCACAGTAAACATGTTCTATTAAGCAAAATCGGTAATGACAGACTTCAGTTAGGCTTGAGTAATACACTAAAAAAACAGTCTATTCCACTGCAATTAATTACCACAGTTATAATCCAAGTAGGATTACTCAGGGCAAGATTGTACTGGTTGTCCTTTTCAAAATACCGTGAAAGCTTTCGTCTGTACTTCCCTAAAGGCACGCATGTATGTGCACTCATGCGTATGCAATACTCCCTTCATTTAGATCGCTATGAATATGTATAGTTCTCTTTATATGCAACATTAAGTTAGCGCCTCCATTTCCATCATTCATGAAATTGTGATGAGAAAGAGTTCACTACGGGATACCTCCAAGATCTGGTTGAAGTAATTTGCTGAACTTTAAAGGTGATGCCTGCTGTTAACTAAGCATTTGGTGTCATGTCAAGCGTTTTCATTAGATTCTCCACTGCTCAGTGGTACCGAAGACCATAGAACGGTATACAGTTTCTTAATCCAAGTTTACAGTGATTGGGATACTCAGTGGTCATCTGAACTGCTTGTCGTTCTCCCTGACCACATGGTAAATTAACTCTGGGATGGACGAAGATTTCACCTGCACTGCAGGCTACTACTTATGACAGTGTGGTTTTGTACAGCAGGTGTTGTATCTATTCAGAACTGTACACAGCTAGTGCCCACACACAGTTTGTAGTTCATTTCTTGTGTAATCAACCATGAAACAAGTTCTTGCCAAGCTGTAATCTGAGAACGTTTGAACCAGAAATTGCAGAGATTTTACGATGCCCTGATGTCCCTCATCAGACACTTGGTGACTACGTTCCAGGCTCCAGGCAGCCTGTGAACTAGTAGTCAGTGTTTTGTATTCCCAATTTTTGCAATATTTTGAAAAGTTTGACCTTTTGTCACTAAACTTGTAATCTCCATCTCATACCAATTACATCAGTTGCTTCATTAACCAGATTGACTTCTTCATCCGTCCAATCTCTTCTCTCCACAGCCTGGAGAGTCTCCCAGCTATGAACAAAGAATTTTCGAATTGTAGTTTCTTCTTGTCCAATACACTTCACACGGTAACCAAGAAGGGCTCATTTCCTCACTGTAAGTCATTTCCTGGTTGCAGAGAATATTAATCTCAACTTTGTTCATTAAGCTTTTTTTTGATTTACTGTTGAATTAGTTTTACTAAAGAAGTTCTTCACTTTTAGTAATGAACAGAGTTATTGTATAAAAGTGATTGAAATTTGCAATATATAGGCCATAGGCTTCCTCCATTTTTGGGTGGTCACATGCCAATGAAAAATAACCATCCGTCAAAGTTTGAATTACTATATATTGATATTGTACATACCATCCTGAAATAAAGGTAGAATTATCAGCGTTTATGTTATTTGTGTTAAATGAATCAGTGCAAATGTGAACTTGAGTAAATCGTGTTGGCTCATTTATGTACCAAAGCTGAAAAGAATCTCTCTTTTTTATCAGTTTTTCAGTTACATGCATACGCTAATATGTTCATGAATAATCAATAAAATGTAGCAGCTATTACAAAAGCTGGAAATCATTTGGCTTACTTTTTTCCATAATTTTAATAGTTATTTTTTTCTTTCACTTGCATTTGCCGTCTCTTTTTATGTAAAAGTTCCAAGTAGTCTGGTCCTCACATTTATCTCTCACATCTTTTTTGGGGACCTCAGCCAAAGTTCAAATACATTTATCATCATGAAATTGTTACGACAATATGAACTGGGACAGATCTTTCTGAGAGGTTACCCCCTGCAACTGTTGACCAATGTGTTTGGTTGCTGCAGCAAACCAGTTTGTCATCAATAACATTGAATAAATTACCTTTCACAATTTTTACATAGCGCTTGTTGAGCTTTTGGTTCTCTGTTGTGAGCAACCAGAAACTTCCATATTTGCAAGTGAATAACCTCTGGCTCTAAATGCTTACATCTGAATAAGCACTTTGATTGCTTTGTCCTGCAAATGCAATTTGACAAGGGACAAATTATTCCACAAGTGAGCATTTTATTTCAAAGTCTGACTTGCAAGTACTTCATCTGTATACTGTTCCATGCAAGCAGACAATCACTTTGAATCATTGGTACTGGAAGACTTGTGGGAATAGGATATGTGTGTGCCGCTGAAACTTGTAGTTTTTGCTTCGGCCATTGATATAGACAATTTCTCTGAGTTGTAAGTAGGGCCAAATTTCTAATTTTTGGTATTTTTTTTTTACAGTGGAATCTCTGTCGGTGACCATCGGTACCCACGAACCCCCAACAGACTCACAAAAGAGAAGGTAGCAGCAGTAACTAAGCCTCGAGATGATGAAATGGTAACACAGGAGCATTGCCATAGCAACCATCTTAGAAATGTTTCCTGGAAATGTCAGCCGAGTCTCTATTAAATCTGAATGTATCCACGGGGAAAGTATTTGTAGTCAAAAGTGTTGCAAGCTACTGTAAGGTCAGATCCATGGAGATAAGGCTAAACTTTTCTTCATGATGGTTTTAAAAGAATCACTGACGAAGCCAATTCTGAATTATTAGCTAGGTATAAAGGTATAATTAACTTAGCAAAGTACAGAAATTGTCATTGACTTGCCAAGTATGACAGGCCTTGTCTACCATTTTTAGGATTTACAAGTTGTTGACAAGTGTGGAACAACACCATCCTTACTTGTTGAGCCTTGTTGATCTTTGCCTCGATGAAGTGGTAGCTTTTCGTTTCACTGCAATGAGATGAACAATACCGTCTTATGCCCTGACACTTTCCTTTAACCCTAAACCTTTTTCTCAAAGAAATTATTAGGGTTGGGGGCCTGAAAGGGAATTCTCCAGGGTGGGAATTCCTCGGACAGAATTGACAGGGAAAGGCCGTCCAATGGCAAATTTTCATTGGGAAATTTTCCAGGAGTTGCTGTCCGGTCGCGGATCTGGTTGCCAAGTTGATATACTTACTTATGAGTGGTAACAATTTGTGGTTAAACTTATTTCATTGAAATCGTGCTTGTTACGGTAGTTTTTGGAACAGTTCAAACATTTCTAGTGTTCACTATTGAGTCTGAAAAGTCCCTGGAGTCTAAAACTGTTACATTGGTAGTCATACGACATGAAGCTGTAACTTAGTAGCCACAGGCTTCCTCCACACTTGCATTGTAGCTTAGCGCCCTTCAAGGCCAAGGTCTAAGTCCTAGAACGGCATAGCAGGGACAATAAAAACCCTAAGTTTAACAAAATAGGTGGCATTTTTTGGGCTGGTGAAGGACAAATGATCAATTAAAAGTGACTCGTAAATTCTTGCAAACCATGCCTAGCAGCTTGGACTCAGACAAGTGGCTTTCTATTGGATAAAGTGCCTGATGAACTCATGAATATTTAGTGTTAAAAATACAAAACAAAAGACATATAACTAGGTTCGCTGTAAACATTGGCTTTGATCTTGTTGCAGTCAGTTTGGTGATGTAATGGGACTATGTAACATAATGATTTTGTGAATATTTGTAATGACTTTGTGAATATTTGTGTTTATACTTGCCAGACTCAAAGGAAAATAAAATTTTTGGAAAAGTTTGTATAACATTATCGAAAGAGCTGTATATAAAGAAAGAGATGAAATTAAAGCTTGCCTTTGACTTTTTTGTTCTTTGTCAATCTAATACGTTGTCAGACTATCAGTCACTGTCAATGTAAACGAAATAGAAAACCAGAATGACGTCAGAGAGAAAGAATCAAAGCCCTAAAGAATCGAAAATTTAGGATAATGTAAGTCGTAGATAGCTTAACTTGGAAAGCCGTCTTCCCTAAATGCTATCAGGCTATCTCAAAACTCAAACAGTCACATTCACTCCCTGTTTTCCTCAAAAATTTAGTTGGGATGTCGAGCGAACAAGTTTTCGGATTACGTGCGTTACATGTGGCAAATGTTGACTCCAGAGCTGTTTTGCCATACTATGACAGTCCACTTTGGACCCCATTCATTTTTTTAAGCTTGTTTAACCAAACTCGAATTTGCTTAAAGTATACTTTGATTATTCAAATTAAAAATTAAGAAAAACATTCTACGTTGATTGATCAAGTTGTTTAATTAGAATGTAAAGGAATTATTTAATTTGATTAATTACTGACAATAATTTGATTAATGAAAGTAACAATTTCTGAAGACATCCATGAATAGTTATCTATGCTCTCATATTCAGTCACTTGGATTCCTGTATTTCTTCTCTTCATTGACTTCCCGCACGCCAAGCACATCCAAAATGCTGCAACCCACTGTGTGTGATGTCATATGTCAACATTTAAATGGACTGAAAAAACAAAAACTTCAAAAGTTCCGTCTGCATTGACTGCCATGGTATTCAGTACAGTCCGATCTTTAAAACTGATGTAAAAATAATGAAAACTGTAACGGCAAATCAGGTACGAGACATACCTAGATGTGGTTGTTCAACCCCCCCCTCAAAAAAAAGAAAACGAACATTATCGGCCCTTTCCAGTGAGGTCTTGAAGGTTCGGTGACTGTAGCTTGTCGTTCCCCTGTCTGTCCAAATGAGTCAACGAGATCACCCCACTTACAGTATGTAGTACTCCTCCAGTGCGTACTGTACAGCTAGCCCTATGAGCTGGGAACACATCCAAGAGGGAAAATCTTAATTGTTAAGGACATTTTACCAGCATTCTGCTTAGTATGCTTTTGAAATTATAATTACCCCATTTTTCTTCAACAATTTCTTTTTGCCAAAACTTGTAGAACGTTTTTCTGTTCGCAAACTGGCCCAACTGCTGCATAGTCCTGTATTTTAGACGATGGTGATTCCCAAGTGACACGGGTATTTTTTAAAACTGATATACATGCAGTGCAATAAATGATATCCAATCATCACTTTGCTGGTGGATGAAAGTTATCAGAGGGTAAAGGTCAGAAAGGTATATTAGGAATAGCGCCAGCAAATGAAATGGAGATTCTACTTGTGCCGATGGCGTTTGGGAAGCAAAGATGCTGTGGATATCCCCCCCCCTACCTTAACCTATGGTCTCTGACTTTGTCCCATGCAGGTCCAGATCTTGGGGATTGGGGTCCCTGAATGGGGACATGCGGTGTGACAGTGTACAAGTTCAGGCAACTAAAGGGTTCTAACATAGTAGTCTAACAGTGCCTTGTTCTGTGTGAAGTTGCTTTTCTCACCAGTATGGTGTTGGCAGGCCCATAGCTTTTTTTCGGGGGTTTGGGGTCCGGGTGGAGTCTGTAGAGAAGGAAAGACCCCAAAGTTATTAGTCATTTTGGGGGAGGGGCTTATGCATGGTACGGGCGACTATTTGCTTTGCACAGGGGATGAAGGTGTACAATGGGGCAATTCATTATCATCTTTTTAACTACATAAACACGCTCCTAAAGTTTCTATTTTCCCCCTTTTTTCCCAAATTTATTGCAATTTAAAATGGATCCGTAATCTCCGTACCTAGTGGGGGTAGTGGGCAGGGGGAGGTGAACACGTGTCACTCCGTACGATCCTCGCAGCTACGGAGTTGCGTGCTGGTCCTTAGTCGTTTATGGCTTTTATTTAATGACACTTTATTGTGCATTTTATGTATTATTTTGTCATACGTATACCGAGGACGAGTCATTACCTCCATTTTAAGTACAAATCAGAGTCGATTCGTTCAAGTTGCGTTCGAGGTACTCTCATGCAACTAGCCCTCACAAAATTTCCATAATGTGTTAAAATCACCTCTCAAGAAGTCTTTTCCTGCATGATGGAACATCATGACGTGATATCCAGATACACCATATTGGTTCGGGTGTGTCCTCTCAAGAAGGGATCAACATGTATGATATCATGTGAGGATTGCCTGTCTCCCCTTTTCCCTTGCATATCCATATTTTGAAACTTTGTCAGTTCTTCAGTACCTCACGGAGATGAAGTTTCGAAAATACACAGCAGAGGCCGGGTGTGAGAGCCCAAATAACATGGGGATGAGCTGGTGGCACAGTGGTACATATAGACCTTAACTGTGGCAACATGAGAGCTGGTGATATGATAAAAGCTGTGGTTCGACCAACCCTACCACCTAAACCAAATTAAATATACCAGTACACAAGTTACGTATAATACACATCACTTCGTAAGCGAACGTACATGTGACACCATACTGGGGTATGACGTCAGCGTGTACCGTCTCAATTGCACGTACCAATGTCAGTTTATTACAAACAGGTACAAATAGATTATCAAACCTGTGAGAAATTTAGTTTCCTTTTTTTATTTATCGCGAATCAAAATCATGGAGTTTCCAGACACAATTTACTCATCGCCTTTATCTTCATAGTAAGGACATATGAACAGACAATTCAAGAGCGCCACTGAGGGACGAAATGGCATCCCGCTGAATAAACATGAGGGAATGCGATGATGTGGATGAGCTCTTGCTATCCACAGTAGTGATACCATTCGTTCTCAAAACCAAAAACCATGGATTTGGTGTTCATGCATCGGGAGTCGCGGCCAATTACTTGCACCCCCCTTATCCATATATATCAAAAGTAATTTTAGCAAGTGAGATGTTTATTTACTCGGTTATCTCATCGCTTGGTATTTGCACATGAACGGCTTCTCGAGATAACAGGGTTGATCGTCCCACTTTCCTTCGTCTTGGTTATCAATTCCTTTCCACATCACTCCACAGTATGGTCCCTCGAGGCCATATGTTGGTTCATATCTGTCCCAGTTTCGAAAAGCTACGCCTTGCCCATTCGACCACTGATTGAAACTTATATACTCCGAAAGGCCAATCCAGAAATGCTGTTGAAAAAAGAGAAAATGTGAAGAGTAAAATCGCCATTACCCAATAGGAAGTTTCATCACCGTCTGTCCGACTGGAAGTAAATACTGTAGTACATGCATTAACACTGACATACTTAGGCACAAAATACGTAGGCACACTTAGCATAGGTTTGTGGGGCTCACTATCTCGGGAGACAGGAATTATTTTTCGTCGAATTTGATTTTTGGACCAAGTTGCAAGAATTTTGGGGCTTAGCTTTTTATTCCGGCTTCATCGCCCGATTTCATCCACTATTTTGCCCAAATTGAGGACCATGTGAACCTATCCCATTCCCCAGCATCGCAAACTTATGACACTCACTTCATTCGTCCTTTCAATTAGCATAACAATACGATGATCGAGATGGTTCACAATATTGCGTGTAAAATTCATGCAATGTCCAAACTAGCAAATTGCCAGCATCAATCATTAATTTAGTGCATTGCTAAAGTACTTCAGGTTCATGAAAAGCACATTTTGGAGTATTGACCGAATTGATCCTTAAAATGTTGAAAATAGTGACAATTTTCATAAAAAGTCGTCACACATGAAATTACTCTTTTACAATTGCATCATGAATAAACATGAACCAAATATGCAAGTTTGCGATGGACATTGATATTCCTTATGCTATCCTTTGAAAAGGACAACTGATAGTTTTACATGCCCTGGGGGTTTTATTTTGGAAGCAGGTATATTGCCTTTTTTAGAAATATTGATATGACTTACCGATGTGACACCCAGTAATTAAGTAATTACGAGATAAAGCGGACAAGGCCTAACAAATGAGATAATGAAACTGTGCCACTCCCTACATCACGTTTAGAGAAGCCATATCTCAAAAATGGTAATAGATAGAAATACAAATGACCTTTACATTACGCTCCTTTACGCTCTTCAACGGCTGCCCTCATTACAACGATAGCGTTACCTTACAATAACTCAGTCTCAGGTCTTAAGTACTAGCCTTGTAGCAATTTGTCAAACTATCATCAAACCTGATGTCCTAGCTGCCATTTTACTGCAAACGTATATTTTCGGCTTTCAAATGTATCCAAAACTAACAAGAAAAATCGAAAATTGGTTGCTCGTCATTCTTTTTAAATCACAGCATAACTTTTTTTTCATCGCCAGTAAATTGATCTGTATATAATATGTATTATTAAAATAGCATAATTTGCCAATTATTTGACCCTAACAGATAGTTCAAAGAAACAAACCTGTCCCAAAGATGGATCAACCGGTTCTCTTGAGGTTTTCCAGAAATCCGAAACAAACTCGTTTTCTATGTCTGAGAAGATGGAAACCAGATTCGGTGAGCAATAGACCAAGCCCCACTTCACGCAATCATAGGGCGCCGCATGTTGACAATAGTCTTCTGCTGCGTCCCAGCTTAGCCGTGGACTACCGTACCACCTGGTAACAAAAGAAAAAGAAAAAAAAAACGAGAATTCTCTTTTTTTTTACACTTTTCTTACCTGAAATGGTTATGCACCGCAGATCATAATTTCCACCAAAAGGTTATCGATAATCACTTGAAAAAAAAAAATGAAATAAAATCAAAAGCTCATTCAAACTCCGCAGTATGCCCGCTATTGTTAATAGGCTGCGTACCGACCTACGCATGCGTGGCAATTTCAAGAGGTCAACCGAATGCAGAGATGGATCCAACAATGCCAGTCAGAAAACTGAAGCCAGTCATTCAAGATTGTTTAAAGACGATGTACAGAGCTCTTCGTGTTCTCTTCTCATCAAGTGTAAATATTCTTGAAAATAAATACTTTGCTGCACGCGTAGCAATTGTTTCAATTTCTCTTACTTTATTATTATGTGGGTGAAAAAAATACTAAGGTAATAAAGTGCTGCAAAATTTTCTTCTTCCATTGGCCAGTGGTATACCCTAGCCAAAATTCGTACAGACAAAATCTCATGATAACGCATGTTTGGACAGACTCATATTTTGTATTCATGAGAGTTTAAAATCTATTCTGTTTTTGATGAATGTCAAAGGTCAAAGGAAGTCAGGAGAGGTCAAATTTTGAAGACCTGATAAGCGTATCTGATTGGTGATTGGTGAACATCTACAGATGTTAATTCACGTGGTCTCACCGGTGTACAAAAATATATTAATTCGTAGCTCCTTGATATGGGTATCGGACATTGTAGCATTTTAGTTTAATGAAGCACTTATATACAAACAACAAACTGACCACCTCATTATAATACGGACTCATCGAATAACTGAATATTCAGTACATGTGAATCGAAACTGCCAAACACTAACGTATTTTACACTTTTCGAATTTGAAATCGTACGGGCAAATTTTATTCCCTTGAAAGCTATGTAGTAATGTATATATGCAAATTATTTATTTAAATATTCATAGTAATCATGACGATGACGACCACGATGATGGAGATAATGATGACTAAAAAGGTAATTTGTATTAACAATGATGATGGCGAGGATCATGGTAGCCATTGTGATAGCAATGATCAAGATGATGATGATAGCGATGATGGGTATAGTGACGACTACTAAGTTGATTGGTATTAACAATGATGCCGATGATAGTAGCAGTAATAATAACAATGGTCAAGATGATGTAAGGCTGTTCGCAAAACCGGTTTTGTTTGATTCGGTCTTTGGAATTTTGAGAAACCGAAAAACCGGTTACTAGGAAAAAACCGGTTAGTAACCGATCGTGATTTTTCTTCCATTTCAAATTTTACTTCGATAAGGCATTCCACACTTTAATAGAAACTTTCTACTTATTGCTGGCGTGTTGAA